>JASFAX010002586.1:0-45404 GCA_030737875.1 Allium sativum
ACTTGTCAAAATCATTTCAACAAGCAAAACAAAATGTTGCCTGTAACATTTACAAATTATACTGTTGTTTTTTTTACTCGGTGCAAAAAGATCAATCTAACATTTAATAAATCAACAACGCATCTATCATTTGCTAAACAAACCAATCCAACAAGCAACACAAGATCAATCTACTAAAAAAAACAAATCAATTTAACAAAAAATACAAAATATATTACTCAAATATAATTAAATTACCTGGTAGTAGCAGAGCTTTCAAGAGGCTGAAGATGGCATAGATCAGTAAGCCAACAACAAAGTTCAGTTTCTGACGAAGACAGTAAGGCTTCAGTTTTGTAGATGACAGCAGGCATCCTATGGAACAAAACATGCGGATCTAATTTTTTATTACCAAATTTATCTTTTTCAGTGGGGTCGATGGCCCCCACTAGGCCTGAAGTGGGGACGCCCCTGCATATATATAGTACATGTGGCAGTATAAAGTAAAATATGCATGGTATAACGCAAAGAGTGCACGCATGAGAAGTGTAGTCCATACATGAACATGTATACCAGTCGATGCAATAATCTATTGGTTGGTCGGTGCAATCAGCTTCACACGATCTATAAATGAATGCATGGGTTGGTTACCATATTTCGTAGTAGCTCGCGTGTAGAACAAGTTTAAGAAAGCAATAAAGAATGTGAATGACATTCTTGTAATAACTGAAACACATTTGGTATAGTAAAACAATTAAAAGCGGAGTGGCATACATTGTAATTTCCAATCCCATTTTCGGATGGGACAAACCTCCAATGATGCACCTGGCACAGTATGCGCACGAGCTAAGTGATCAGTGCTAAATATATATATATATCGATCGGTATTAAAATGAAGACAGTGCAACCGATGTCCAAAAACAAGGACCGACCGGTGTCCAAAAATAAGGACCGATCGGTGTCTAAAAAACATGACCGACCAGTATCCCAAAAAGCATGACTGATCGGTACCCCAAAAAGCATGACCGACCGGTGTCCAAAAAGTAAGACAGATTGGAACAAGACCGACCGATTCCACACCTATAAAAAGTAAGACCGACAGCTGTAAATAAATGTCCGGCCGACTGGTTCCCTACACAACATATTTTTGGCCTTTCTCTTCATTCGTTCCACACCTATAAATAGAGGTCCAACCCCACTTTAATGAGAGCGGATTCCACAACCCGAAGGGCTACAAAAATCATTCCTAAACACTTCTAAAGTTTCTAAAAATTCCGTTAATTGCCGCCAAACTTCTCTCCTTCCTCCTCCAACACGAAATGGATCTTACCTTCACCGAGCATTATTAATTCACATTCCGATCTACTCTAAGTGTTCTCCAATCACCATTGCTTTTCTTCAATGCGCGGATCTAACCTCATCTTCATGATGGAACTAAGGAAAAGTACATTTCCTGCAAATATCGTGTTTGTACAGTCTCGTGCAAACACTTTATCTAATTCAAAGCAAAATTCTCTATATTTCATTTTTCATCTAATCCACTATCGATATGAATAGTCGATGGTGAATATAAGTCCGAAATTATGCAATCCCTTGTTTTAATTATATAACAAGTAACATGAAATATATACGACAAATGTGTTGGACCAACATGTTATTCATGAGATCGACTCATTCATACATGGGCGCATGGTCTGATATTAGAAGGCAGCATGTATAATGGAACGAACATAAGCCAAACAGCTAATTCAAAGATGTTGATCTGCATACATGACCCGTTCACAGTTTGTTAAATATGGATTGAATAAACATATGGGATGTTAGTGCAATGCGTGTACTAAAGAATAAAAATGAACATGTTTAAGATTAACGTGCATATCTATACAGTACATGTGGCAGTTTAAAGTAAAATATGCATGGTATAACGCAAAGAGTGCACGCATGAAAAGTGCAGTCCATACATGAACAAGTATATAGGTCAGTCCAATCAACTATTGGTCAGTTGGTGCAATCAGCTTCACACGATCTATAAATGCATGCATGGGTTGGTTACTATTTTTAGAAAAGCTCATGTGTAGAACTAGAATAGGAAAGCACTAATGAATGTGAATGGCATTCTTGTAATAACTGAACCTACAGTAAAATAATTAAAAGAGGAGTGGCATACATTGTAATTACCAATCCTATTTTCGGATGGGACAAACGTCCAATGATGCACGTGGCACAGTATGCGCCCAAGCTATGTGATCAGTACTAAATATATATATCGATCGGTATTAAACTGAAGACAATACAACTGGTTTCCCAATACAAGGACCGTCTGGTGTCCAAAAATAAGGACCGATCGATGTCTAAAAAACATGACGGACGGATACCGCAAAAAGCATGACCGACCGATACCCCAAAAAACATGACCGACCGGTGTCCAAAAAGTAAGACCGACCGGCACTCCTTTACAGCTGTTGCCAGGGCCGATCCTAGGACTGTTGGTAACCAAAACAGATAACCAAAATGAGGCCCTTATATAAAATTAATGTATTATATCAAAACAATTTGTATTGTTAAAAAATGGCAAGAAAAAAATGTAACTTCATTCAACAACTAACTCACACAGCAATAAATTTATAATTTAAATATACACAAATTCAGAATAACTTGCCTGGACCAAACTATAAAGTCAATAATTACAAAAAATTTAATATACCAAATCATATTTATCGTATCTGCACAGTCTAACCTAAAATAAAGAATTGCTCAAAAATGGGTATGATCTCCATATAAAGAGAAAATGGGTGGAAAATTACATTTTAAAGCATCATTAGGAGAAATGAATCAGCGTCGTGTAATAAAACAAGAATATAATTGAACTAATTCAACAATAGCAAACTGTAAATTAGCATTAATACTATAAGAGTTTCGCACAATAAATGTGAATTAGGCAAAATGTTTCGGTACCTATCGTTTATAAAAATCTGAACCGATACTGAAGTGATAATTTCATCCACCAAGTTTACGTACTGAATTTGAAGACGAGAGGTGACAACAGAATTGAAATATTACCACAAATAAAGAGCAATTTTTTTTGTATAATCCAGAGGCCGAACTCGATTTCGATGATGGAGAAGCCTACTAGCCTTCGCCTTGTTGTGCCTGTATGCTCCGCGATTTAGGTTTTTTTTTCTTCTTTGCGATGATAATCGATCGGTGTTGGTGCCCTAAAAATTTTGAGGCCCTAAGAGGCTGCTTCTCCCGCTTTAGGGAAGGGCCGGGCCTGGCTGTTGCTAGATGTATCCAGTGGCATTTCTGTAAATAAATGACCGACCGATCGGTTCCCTACACCACATATTTTTGGCCTTTCTCTTCGTTTGTTCCACACCTATAAATAGAGGACCAACCCCACTTTAATGAGAGAGGATTCCACAACCCCGAAAAGCTACCAAAATCATTCTTAAACACTTCTAAAGCTTCTAAAAACTCGATTAATGGCCGTCAAACTTCGCTCCTTCCTCCTCCGACATGAAATGGATCTTATCTTCACCGAGCACCATTAATTCACATTCCGGTCTACTCTAAGTGTTCTCCAATCACTGTTGCTCTTCTTCAATGCACGGATCTAGCCCCATTTTCATGATGGAAATAAGGAAAAGTACATGATTACGTAATCCAATTCGTTCCTCCCGAAACTAAGCGAGATCTAAAGTTTAAACAGAGTCAAAAGTGGAGAATTATCACAAAAGTGGTCAAGTTTAATTAATGTGATGTATGGGATAATAAAATTTGTAATTCTCTCCATAATAATGAGAATTGATTGAAAAGTGGACGTAGATTTGTTTTGAGTCGAACCACTATAAAAATCTCTTCATATTCTTACATTTATGCTGTTATTTTTGTGATCGCGCTTCTACATTTTAATCTTACCGAATTGGTGAAGTGCACATTTGCACCTTTGGTGTTGAAATCGATTTTCGATTTCAACAATTGGTGCCCACCATGGGGCCGCGTTCGCATCTCCTTCCTTCACATTGAAGTTCTAAGCCTACTTCTACCATAGATTTGGTAAATCTATGATCTAAGCCAATCGACGAATTTTCATCAAAATTCAAGCCCTTGTCCGAGATTACGGCTAAATCTAATAAGATCGCTAGCAAAACCGTGGTAGAAGCCGATAATGTTGCTAATGAAGAAACATCGCTCGCAAACTGCTTTGAAGTTGGTGAAAAATCGGATACCGGAGCCGGTGTGACTAGAAATGAATTAAAAATTGCTATTGCCAACGTCAACAACCGAATGGATGCGTCTACTAAAATGATGTTGGGAAACAATGGCTAACTCGCGGACTAGGTCGCTGTCTTGAAGACGATTCGGCGATCTGGTCGGATGTGCAAACCAGTTCGGTCCTTTGCCGCCGCCTCTAGGATAAAACAGCCTCTAAAACAATAACTGATTTGCTTGCACAACAAATCAGTGCAGATTTGCACTTTCTGAATTAAAATATTGCTCGAGAATTTCTAACAGAAAATTTTTAATGGCGGCTGAGAGAAAAGGAGAAATTGTAATTCAGTAGGTGTTCTCGTCTGAAGCTAATGACAATATATAGGACGAGAATTAGGGTTACGGTTGCTGATTAGTGGGCCGCTAAAATTAAGGGATAAGAGTTTTTTTTACTGTTGCAGAAATTTTTTCCTTAAAAAAAACGGTTCGAAAAAGGCTAAGTTTTATGGTCCAAAAAATATAAGTGTCTACACCACAAGGCCCATGCCTGAGCCCGAACCGATCGGACCGGGCCGGGTCGGTCGGTCGGGTGCGCGCGTGTGGTGGTCATGATGCATGGTCTCCCTCCTCACAACAAAGCATGTACTGGGAGCCCAAGACCCCAACATGATTTCTTAGAAACAAGTATAAATGCTTGCCTCTTCTATATAATCCCATGATGTGGGACTATTCACCCATAGGAGCCATTCATACACTTATTCCAATATTTTTAATAATTCATTAATGTTAATAAAACATTTCCAACAATCCCCCACTTGAATTTTTAAAAATATTTTCGAGCAGATTCTTAAAAAGCATAAGACTGTGCATAAACAAAAGTGTCTTTCGACTTGAACCTTTGCGTAGTGAATAAGATTAAGGTTTTTCTAGAGTGACACGTAGTCTTGAACTCTATTCCTGACATCAAACCACACACAACCTTTTCTATAGTGCAATCAAATAAGCCCGTGCATTTATGGCCATGCACGTCTATCCTAGTTTAGTGAATGCTCTAGAAGTTTTGCCCGCAACTCCATAGGAAACGGCCACATTTCCACATTCACAAAGGTGAGTCTATCAAGATCACTCCTGAATGTAGGTACTCCACTCCACATAGAGTATAGATCTCATTAAGAGTTTCTATTAACTCATCCTCTAATCACTTCAGGAATACATGCTTCTTGGTTTATTAAGTAGCATGTTCAACTCCTATCACTACACAACTTTTATTACCCATTGAACCTAGTTCTTGGGATCTCCAGTCATTTAGGTCGGGTTACCATTGTGCGTGACTCAACAATCTAAGGGCAATAGTCCCATTCTTTTAGAAGAGTTATGGACTTTCTCTCTGGACAGTCCTTTCGTCAAAGGATCTGCCAAATTTTCCTCACTACGTATATAATTCACTCTAACGGTACCTGTGGAAAGTAGTTCTCTAACCGTACTGTGCTTACGACGTATTTATCGTCTCTTACCGTTATAATAACGGTTCTGAACTTTTGCAATAGTCGTGGTACTATCGCAATGTATCAACACAGCCGGTATCGGTTTTTCCCATAAGGGAATCTCAGCTAGCAGATTTCTCAAATACTCTGCCTCTTCACTAGCTGTAGCTAGTGCTATCATCTCAGACTCCATAGTAGACTGAGCCAAAATAGTCTGTTTCTTGGATTTCCAAGAAACAGCTCCTCCAGCGATGCTAAATATATAGCCACTGGTCGCTTTAGAGTCATCAGATAAGGTATTCCAATCTGCATCGGAATATCCTTCAAGTACAGCTGGAAACCTTTCATAATGTAATCCAAGGTTCATGGTTCGTTTAAGGTATCTCATTACCCTTTCAATAGCTTGCTAGTGCTCTATACTAGGTCTATTATTAAACCTGCACAATAATCCCACGACATAGGCAATTTCGGGTCTAGTACAATTAGTGGCATACCGAAGGCTGCCAATGATGCTCGCATAATCAGACTGTCTTACATCTTCACCAATGTTCTTAAATAACTTTGCACTGTGATAATATGGTGTACTTGCAGGTTTACAGTCAAAGTAATTATATTTCTTTAGTATCTTCTCAATGTAATGAGATTGATCCAAAGAAATTCCCTTTTCTGACCTAGTAATCTTAATACCAAGTATTACACTCGCCTCACCTAGATCTTTCATATCAAAATTGACACTTAATAAGGATTTGACTGAGTTTATGGCATGAATATTTGACCCAAAAATGAGTAGGTCATCTACATAAAGGCATATAATAGTGCAAATGTCATTCTTAGATTTGTAATAAATGCATTTGTCACTTTCATTAACTTTAAAACCATTTGAAATGATTAAGTTATCAAATTTTTCATGCCATTGTTTAGGTGCTTGTTTTAAACCATATAATGATTTATCTAATTTACATACTTTATGTTCTTAACCATGTACTACAAATCCTTCAGGCTGGTCTATATAAATTTCTTCGTCTAATTCACCTTTCAAAAAAGCAGTTTTAACATCCATTTGGTGTATAAGTAAATTGTGAATGGAAGCAAGTGAGATTAAAACCCAAATGGATGTTATTCTAGTTACAGGTGAAAAAGTGTCAAAGAAATCTATATTTTCTTTTTGTTTAAAACCTTTAGCTACTAGTCGTGCTTTATATTTATCTATAGTGCCATCAGGTTTTAATTTCTTTTTAAGAACCCATTTACAACCTATAGATTTACAACCAGAGGGTAAATCTACCAAGTGCCAAGTCTTGTTGGATTCTAAAGAATCCAACTCATCATTTATAGCCTCTTGCCAAAAATCGGCATCTAAAGAAGATAAGGCCTCTTGGAGGTTTATGGGATCCTCCTCAATAGTAAAAGCACAAAAATCTGAACCGAAGTCTTTTATGGTTCTTGCTCTTTTACTTCTTCTAGGTTCAGCTTCAGAATTTTCATTAAGTTATGTTCTAATTGGCATATTTGAAGTGCCCCCACTATTCCTTAATTTAAAAGGAAAT
This sequence comes from Allium sativum, assembly GCA_030737875.1. Classification (NCBI taxonomy): domain Eukaryota; kingdom Viridiplantae; phylum Streptophyta; class Magnoliopsida; order Asparagales; family Amaryllidaceae; genus Allium; species Allium sativum. The sequence goes on from JASFAX010002586.1 coordinate 7,223, forward strand.
TTAGTTTCATAAAAATCGACATCGTTTGATTCAATTATATTATGTGCATTAAGGTCATAAAATCTATGTGCTTTGCTATTAATAGCATAGCCTATAAATGCACATTCATATGCTCTACTTGCCAATTTTATTCTCTTAGGGTCTGGAATGCGAACATAAGCTAAACAAACCCAAGTTCTAAAGTATGAGACATTGGGTTTATGATTCTTTAAAATTTCATAAGGAGAAATTTTATTCTTAGATTTGGGGATTCTATTCAGAAAATAGCATACAGTCAATAAAATATCCCCCCACCAATGTTTTGCTGCACCAGAATTTAATAATATGGCAACTACTAGTTCGGTAAAGGTCCTATTTTTCCTTTCTGCTTTACCGTTCATTTCAGGAGAATAGGGTGCAGTTCTCTCATGTACTATACCATGTTGTTTATAGAAGTCCAGAATTGAATTAGATTCGTATTATGTTCCTCTATCACTACGAAGTCTCTTAATTTTTCTATTTGCTCGATTCTCAATCTCAGTTTTGAATGTTTTAAACATATCAAAAGCATCACTTTTATTTTTCATAAGGTATACATAGTGAAATCAGAGCAGTCATCAATAAAAGTGATAAAATAACGATGTCCCTACCTAGTCAAAGTGCCATCTAGTTCACATATGTCAGAATGAATCAAGTCTAAGGGTTCAGAAACTCTATCAACAGATTTGTGAGGTTTCTTTGTGATTTTAGCTTGTGTACAGAATTCACATTTATCAAGTTCAGATTCTGTCATTTTAGGTACCATATCTAGGGTACTCATGTTACGGATTATTCGATTATTAACATGACATAATCTAGAATGCCAGATATTAAAATCACACAACATGTAAGCAGAAGTAGTCATTTTATTAGATTCAACATTCAGTTTAAACATACCCTCACAAGCATAACCCTTTCCCACAAAAGTTCCCTTATAAGTTAGTGTGTACAAATCAGCCCCAATTACTTGAGTGAAACCAACCTTATTAAGGAGGAAGCCAGAGACCAGATTCTTCCTTATTTCTGGAGTGTGCATAACATCTTTTAGAATTACAGTTTTTCCAGAGGTGAACTTGAGTTCCACATTGCCAATCCCCGCAACTCCAGTGGTGTGAGAATCTTCCAACAGCACTTTCTGATTTTCAGCAGCCGTGTATGTCGAGAACATGCCACGATCATAGCAGACATGGTGAGAACCACCAGTGTCTACCCACCAACCCTCTGATCCACCAACAAGGTGAATCTCAGTAATCATAGCCGTAAGAGGCTCCTCAGTCAGGTTAGCCTGCGGTGCAGAGCTTGGCCTATTCCGACACTTACGTGCCATATGACCTGGTTTTCCACATTTGTAACATAGAAACAACTGTCCAGAGTCATTCTTTTGGGCTGGTTTCTGCTGTCCTTTAGGGTTTCCTTGCGGATTTCCATTATGTTTGTTGCGCCTGTTCTGATTCTTAAAAGATTTCTGATTTGGTTTCAGAACAGCGGGAGTGGTCTTCTTAGTACTGTTGTTATTCACAATCAGCACCTCTTCTTTCTGGTCCTGCTTGCGTGCCTCCTCCTCAATACGGAGGCGTGTAACCAAGCTCTCTAAGGAAAATTCCTTAGTCTTATGTCGCAAGACATTCTTAAAATCTTTCCAGCTTTGGGGTAATTTGTCAATGATAATAGCAATTTGAAATTGTTCGTCCAAGTCCATACCTTCGGAGGTGATCTCATGAGCTATTTTCTGTAGCTCATGAGACTGCATCTCTACAGATCTATCATCAGTCATCTGGTACTTTAGGTAACGGTTCACAACATATTTCTTTGCCCCTGCCTCCTCTGTATCATACTTCTTCTTCAGTGCTTCCCAGATCTCCTTTGTTGTCTTTTCATCTGAGTTATAGTAATCACACAGATCATCGCTCAGTCCGTTCAGAATAAAGTTCTTGCATAAGTAATCATGTTCAGTCCAGGTCTGTAGTTGCTTTGACTGTTCATTCCATGATGCCATTTTCGTTGCATCAGCCTCATCAGGTTTATCTGGAAGCTGCGGTTTGTCAGTAGTCAGCGCAGCCACAAACTTTCTGATGGTAAGGAAGAACTCCATCTTCTGACGCCATCGTTTGAAAGGCAAGCCTTCAAATCTGAATGGAGCAGCAGTCACGAGAGGGTTCTGGAAAGCAAAGGGTGGAGCAGAATCATCTAGGGTTGAGTTGGAAGCCATTGTTTCAGTTTGTCTTCAAATTGTTGGGAAACAATGGCTGAGTCGCGGACTAGGTCGTTGTCTTGAAGACGATTCGGCGATCTGGTCGGAGGTGCAAACCAGTTCGGTCCTTCGCAGCCGCCTCTAGGATAAAATAGCCTCTAAATCAATAACTGATTTGCTTGCACAACAAATCAGTGCAGATTTTCAGTTTCTGTATTAAAATACTGCTCGAGAATTTCTGAGAGAAATTTTTTAATGGCGGCTGAGAGAAAAGGAGAAATTGTGATTCGGTAGGTGTTCTCATCTGAAGCTAATGACAATATATAGGACGAGAATTAGGGTTAGGGTTGCTGATTAGTGGGCCGCTAAAATTAAGGGATAAGAGTTTTTTTACCGTTGCAAAAAAATTTTCCATAAAAAAAAAGGTTCGAAAAAGGCTAAGTTTTATGGTCCAAAAAATATAAGTGTCTACACCACAAGGCCCAAGCCCGAGCCCGAGCCCGAGCCCGAACCAGACCGGACCAGGCCAGGTCGGGTCGAGTCGAGTTGGTCGGTCGCGCGCGCGTGTGTGGTGGTCATGATGCATGGTCTCCCTCCTCACAACAAAGCATGTATTGGGAGCCCCAGGCCCCAACATGATTTCTTAGAAACAAGTATAAATGCTTGCCTCTTCTATATAACCCCATGATGTGGGACTATTCACCCATAGGAGCCATTCATACACTTATTCCATTATTTTTAATAATTCACTAATGTTAATAAAACATTTCCAACAAGCCAATCGACGAATTTTCATCAAAATTCAAGGCCTTGTCCGAGATTACGGCTAAATCTAAGAAGACCGCTAGGAAAACCGTGGTAGAAGCCGGTAATGTTGCTAATGAAGAAACACCGCTCGCAAACTGCTTTGAAGTTGGTGAAAAATCGGATACCGGAGCCGGTGTGACTAGAAATGAATTAAAAATCGCTATTGCCAACATCAACAACCGAATGGATGCGTCTACTAAAATGATGATGGAGAAAGTTGATGCCATTCTTAATGCACGATCAAATCATGTTCCTCCGAAAGTGCATCTAGATCTCGAAGGGAAAGATAAGTCGCCTGCTTCCAATCATAAGAGCAACAACAATATGGAAGATGACTATGATGGGACAAGCTACGGAGATGAAGTTAATATCGTAGAATTGAGATCAAAAGCTAAGAATCATTTCGAAGTGAATGCTCGAAAGATCGCTAACCCTATCACGGGGGCACCACCTCGTCGAGAAGGCAAAGCACCTAAGCTCTCTAATCGAGATCATATGCCTAGACGGACATTAGATAAAGAGCTCTGCTTCCCAGAGCGCCATAACACCAAAGAATACATATCGGACACTACAACAAAAAACAATTTTCGCAACAGGCCATATCTATTGCAGTAGACCAATTGCAATAGGCCCGCTCCTGTTGGTATAGCCGGAGTTGTAAAAAGTCTTACAACATTTTCGGTCTGTTGCAATATACTTTTTTTTCAATAGGTTTTTGCTGTTGCAGCAGACCCTTTTACAACAGTATAAGCCCGTTGCAATAAATTCATAAATCTATAAAATAAAATATTACAACTTCCAGATATTACATATTAAATGTATTCATTTTAGTAATAGTGTATATCACAATAATGAAATAAACAAATAAAAAATTTATTTTAACAAAGTTTTAATAGTACAAACAATTACAACAAAAATTTCAACAATTTTCATACACCATTCATATATAACAATTTCTTCTCTCACATAACACATTTTTTTCAAATGGAGTATTTTTTGATCATATTTCTACTCTAGAATTAACAAAACAACACCGCTACCAAAACACGGCAAAACACTAGAATTAACATCTTTTAATTTACTTCACATCATTTATCAATCACCTGGAGCCTTGAATCTGAAACATCGACGTGTTGGTCATCGACGTGTTGGTCAAGAGTATCATGTAAAGTAGATGGAATTAGTAAAATAATTAGGTCGATGAAGCTCAATATTGGTAAACCCATAGAGTGAAATCTAAACCAACATCACGCATTTTACATACTATTAGTCTTATGTGCAAATCCAGTTCTTCATTAACAGCCAAGGCAATATGTTTAGTGCTAAGGATGGTATGTTCCAAATGCTCTAGACCTTCATCTTCCTCTGTTTGATATAGAGAGTAAACAAAAGTTAGCCTGTGTTAAAATAAGAAATAAATCTGACTCTGCACTATTATTAGCTGCCATAACCATGATATAGTCAAATTGAAAAGTTTTCAAAAAATAAGTAAATTTTCCAGTAGGATAATTTTATCCATAAGCGAATTAAGCACAGATGACAGCGAGAAAAGTGTTAAATCATTTTTCTGTAAAGAATATTACTAAAAAATTATCAGTGAAACAAATATATGCAACAATACCTTTCATTACTATCCTTTGTAATCCAACAAAGCCCTGGTTGTCCGGACCATCTGTTTGGTTAATTGCTTTTGTATCATTTGGCCCTAGCAAGTCTTCTCTATATTATGAAAGCATACAAATGAATTTACAAAAGAAATCAGAAGCCGTACATGCATAAGTAAATGGTTGAGCAATCAGAATAATTGGATTTCACAATTAAAGCTACACCTGTTACCAAAATTTGACATCTTCAATGCAAATCCCAATTCCTTTACTCTTTGCAACCATGCCTTGATATTTATGCAATTCCTTGTCCATTCCGCATGGCAACATGTGAATTACTCATGTGAATCAACATAACAAGACCAAAAAGTCTTTCCCAACACCACTTCCATGCTAGTAACAGTAGCATCAACAAAACAATACTTAAACGAAACAAAATTGCAAAAGGAAAACCAAGGCAGTGGATACGATGGCAAAACTCAAGCTGTACAACGGAGATGAAACATTGTAACCAATTTATAGATAGCACTCTAGAGCATTGTATTTATATGTTTGGTATTTGTTCTTCCTAACTTTGTGCACGATGAGCTTATGACTGAACACATTTATAGAAAATGATCAAACATAATAACACATCCACGTATCAGGAACAATAGCGTAGCGTTGAGCACCGAAGGACGCTATCAGGGCACCTTTAGGTAAAATATATATATATTAATTTATACCTTCTGCAATTTGGTGTTTTTACTAGAAAACCTAACAAAAATATATGTTAGTGTAAATGAAAGCATGTTTTAAAGCAGATCAAAACACATCTTTCACATGCCAAAAAACAAAACACTCTATAACACGACTTACATTCAAAGAACAAAATTTTGTGGTTTTATAGGATTTTATGTACACCAATTTCTAACAAAGTAAAATATATATCTCGCAGCTATAAACTCTTTAGTGACCATGTTTTTCCATTTTCGTTACAACTCCTACTTTAGGGATCTTTTAACCATACGAATGCTACTAACTGTTATGATTGGTTTAGTCTACGTCACAAATTTCGAAGACTAAACAAGTAACTAATACCATTTCAACTTCTTCTGATTCTCGAACATGGTCTGATTGGAATGCAGGAGAAAACATTAAATAACTTTGGTGGGAAAAGAAATATCATGGATGTTTAGGCATAAGCCAATGCTATTTAAGTAATAATCATACAAAGACAAGGTCAAGTGAGATCAACAATGTCCATACTCTGCAACTAAATTTCATATCAAATTCGGATCCCTAACTAAATATGCTCACTAAATTAAACACAAAAAACAGCAAAGCAGCCAAAATTCTATAATACCTGAGTCCGAACAAGAACATCCATGGTGACAGCCATTTTCCTGAGACTTTTGAGAGCGTCGACGCAGCGATCTTCCTCCGATTGCATAGCGCCATCAGTCGCCAAATCGGACGCCTTCTTTGCAACCTCGAAAGTTTAAATTACCTTTTCCCTTTTTTTGAAGATGGTTGTGTGAAATGAGGAGGAAGATGGGGAAATGGTATTTGGAAGTAGAAGGGTAGAGTGAACGGTTAGAAGGAAAAAAAAAAGCGTTGGTAAGCTGTGGTTAGAGGGAAATGGTTCGACTGCAGGTTGGAATCAATGAGAAAACCATAAAGGGAAAGAAGCGAAAAACGTAGGACGCCATGGGAAGAACTTGAGTCTAAGATCTGGGAAGTGAATTGTGAAGGTGGAGAAGGGTATTTGGAAGTTTCGGCAGATTTGGGTTATTGGGTCTCTCAAGGTGAAAGCAGGAAATAAATTTTCGTGGGAAAGGGGCGCGAACATTAAGCTACAAAAAAAAAGACTAAGGTTTGGAGCCACAAAGTTTGGTTGAACCATAATAATCTAGTATTATTTTGTATAATCCAAAGTTGTAAACCTTTTTGGTAAAATTACTGAATAAGATAACTAAATATAAATATTAGTTTATAATAATATCAAATTGTAATCTTAATTATTATGTAATTACTAATGGTTAATTATTTAGTAGTTATTATGAATATTTTATTAATTATTTAATATTATGAATATTTTATTAATTATTTAAAATTTGTTGTTAATTAGATTTATTTATTATTAAATGTAGATAATAATAATTGTTAAATATAATTTATACACTATTAACAACAAACCGTGATAAATTAGTAAAATATTAATTCATATCAATTAATTATTATTACTTAAATGCTTATTATATTATAACTAAATATTACTTATTACTTCGTAATTTTGTAGTAACTATGCTTACCAAATGTTAATTATCAGTTAATTAGTAATTATTATTATTTAATTATCGGTTATAAATATCACTTTATAATACTTAAATTTTATGATTAATTAATAATTATTAAATATTAATCTTAATTATTATATAATTACTAGTAGTTAATCATTTAATAGCAACTAATTAAAATTAATTAGCAAAAGTTAACCACTAAATACTAATTTTTAATAGTATGTTTTTTTCCAACTGGCTTTACTAGTTGTAAAAAAATACACTGCAACAGGCCAAAATAGTTGCTAAAGATATTTATTCGGAACTAGCTTGGAAGCGCAGTTGTAAATAATATGTTTGTTGCAACTGTTACGAAAGCACAGTTGCTAAAAGTATGTTTTTGCAACAGGAAGAGAAGTGCAGTTGCTAAAAATATGCTTTTCGCAATAGGAAAAAGGCATGTTGCTAAATCTCATCTATTGCAACTATTATAATAGGTCTGTTGCTAAATATTATTTACTGCAACTATCATTTGTCGCCTGTTGCAAATAGCTAGTTGCAATAGGGTATTTTTCTTGTAGTGGATATGATAGAACGAGTCATGAAAAGGAATCAATCTAACAAGGACTGTTGATACCGAAAATTGGTATAACAACCAAAATGGTATTTCTAAACACGTTACCTAATCAGAGGCGAGATGCTTAGAAAGCACGTCACCTTTTCAGAGGCGGGGCGTTAGAAAACCTTTAGAGTTATGTGAGGCCATATCTAACATTCAAAAGCATCAAAATACCAAAATAAAGAAAGAAGACAAGAATTTTATAGTGGTTCAACTCTTATTCGAGTCTACGTCCACTTTGAAGATTGGATTTCATTAATAACCACAAGATTACATCATTTGCTCCATTATGCATTCATACAAGCTCCTTTGACATGCATTTGTCCTTACAACCGATTGAAAGAATGGATGAAAGCTTGAAGTATTTAATGCCAATCCCTCCATGAAAGCCATGGATGAAAGCTCCTTAGATCTTTGGGTGAATGATCAAGAAGAAATGAAGAAGTGCGTGGAATGCTTATGCTTGTTCCTCCATGAAAGCTATGCTCCACATGCCCCAATGCTCCATAGACTTATGATCGATGATAGAGAAGAGATGTAGGAATGCTTGCAGAAATCCCAAAAGCAATTAGACAGCACCTCCTCGTAGTTCCCAAAAGGTCCCCCCCAAAATGATGGAGGTAGGGTGCTATTTATAGATGATGGAGTGGCTGAATTCTTCACTTCAGGCGGCTGGTCGGTTTTGCAAGGTATTTACGAAAGTGCCACTGCCAGTTGTTGCCAGCCTGTCATACTTCATGCGTTTTCACCGATCAGGGAGCTTCGTTTGGAGGAAAAACGACCAGGAAACTAAAAAGGCGACCCGAAAGGCTTCAATATAGGGCGGACCGATCAGGAGACCCGGAGGCGAGGCGGGCCGACCAGGAGTCTTTTGCATTTTAGAGCGACCAGGAACGTTCTTGCTTTTGGAATGATCAAGAGCTTTGGTATGTTTAGAGCGACCAACTATCTTGAATATTTGGAGCGATCGGTAATCATTAGCCTTCGGAGCGAGCAGAAGCTTTTAGTTCTTTGGAACGACCGGAACATCTTTGTATTTGAAGCGACCTGGAACGTTCTTCGCAGAACTGAGTGATATTGAAGCTTTGAGGCTTGTTGGAGCGACCAGAGCTCATGAGAGCGACCAGATTTAGGACGACCAGGAATCTCGTATTTTTGAGAGCGACTGAAAGCGACCAGCTTTAGGACGACCAGGACTCTTGCGCTACGACCGCTCCGTTTTAATAACGACAGGACCGATCCCTTCTTCAAAACGCTTAAAACCGACCCATATTCACTTGGGTCGATCAGATGGATAACATTTTGCCGCTCGAAGTTTCATAGTTTTTATAAAAACTGTGGGCTTCGAAACATTAGAGGATCGATCTGCTTCAATTAAGGGTCGGTCTTGGACGCAGTTCTCAGGGGTCGGTTCTGGAATTAGTTTGAGGGGTCGGTTTCTGATGAAGAGGTTGGTCGTCCTGCCTATATAAATCTCATTTGACCCTTGGTGTTCCTCACTTCCTCGACCCCATAATTTTTCACTTTAATGGCGGCGCTCCTTTGAAGAAGAATTCTTCGATCTCCATCCCGTTTCTATCGGTTTGAATCAAGACTTCAATCCATTTTCAAATTTCTGCAAATAATTCAAGTCACGATCGTTCAACTTTGCATATCGCTGGAGTTTGGAAATTCGATCGAAGCTTTTTCAACTAGCTAATCCGATCTCAGGTATACGCTCTTACTTTTTTGTTTATTCGTGTAGAACCAACATTGTCTTCTGGATTTGGCTAAATTCTTGGGTGTGGATTGTATTTGGATCGGTTTTAGATGTAGTATGGTAATATGTGATTAAGCCTGTGAATTCGAACCGGTCTTGGATGTACAATTGCAACCTATAATTGAATTTGTGAACTTGAATCCCTGTGTGTATTGAAATGTTTACTAGCAAAGTAGCATCCAATTTGAATTGGTAAGTGATGATTTTGAAATGAGAACACTCATGTTTTTCTTTGCTATGGTATTGATCGCGATATACTTGTGTATATGTCTGAATGATTCGAACATGTGTGATTTTTACTTGAATCGCTATGTATAAAAAAACATGCTTCTTTTCCTCTATGCGAACAGCTTGGTCGTTTTTAGACCAACTGGGTGATCGGTTTTAGACGAGCAGCCCTCTTTTTGGCCGACCAGAACAGTTTGGCTTGAATCAACTTTATCTGACATGACCGACCCAGGTGGATTTTAACCTCGACCATCCAGGTTGAAACTGATTTCGAATTAACTTTATAGTGACCAGCCTTAGGATGTTTTTACCGATCCAGAAGAGGCTAATTTTACGAGATAAGGTTTTGACTGGCTTGGAACGACCAGGTACTCTATCAGTCTTGAGCGACCGGGGCTTGACTGGCTTGGAGCGACCAGGTGCTCTATCAGCTTTGAGCGACCGGGGCTTGGCTGTTTTTAGAGCGACCAGGCGCTTTTCCAGTTTTGAGCGACCGGGCCTTGACGGGGTTCGAGCGACCAGGTCTTAACCAGTTTTTGAGCGATCAAGGATTTCTAGTTTTGTTTTGCCTTGAGGGGATTTTCCCGACCAAGAAATGGTTGACTCGGTGCGATCAAGGCTTTTGTAGTTTAGGGCGACCAGATGCCATTTTAGAACGACCAAGTGTTTTAACCAGCCAACGCCGACCTTGTTTTTGAGCTTTATTAATATTCCTGTAGTTTGTTTTTCCAACATACTTGTTTGTGTAGAAATGACGACCAGACGAAAATCTCGCCATTTTGTTGAGGGAACCTCTCCAACTAGAGAAGCTGGGACCTCTGATCAAAATATTGAAACTTCTTCTGCTGCTACCACTGAGATGAATGTTGATCAGAACTCCCCAATCATTCGATGTCTTTCTTACACACCTGCTGATAGTTGTGTGTCAAAACTTGACGTTGATGCGTATCATAGAATATGCAAACAATTTAGCCTTTCCGAAGATGAAGTCAAATTCCCAGAAAGAGACGATTTATCTGATCGCCCCCCCGTTCGATACGTAACAGTTTGTAAGGGGATGTTACAGAGTGGAGCGATCCCTCCCTTCAATCCTTACATAGAAATGATTCTGAAAAATTTGGCTATCGCTCCTTATCAACTGGCTCCCAATGGCTACTTTATTGTTACATGCTTATATGTGCTGTTTATGAGAGTTTTAAAGCGTGAGCCCACCTTCAAGGATATATGCTCGTTATACTCTTTTAAGAGACGAAAGAAGGAGCGTCCCTCCTTTATTTTCATGGAAAGCAGGAGATCCAGGGTTATAACTGGCTTATTTGAGAGTATCAAAGGATTTCTCGACCAATTTTTCTATGTGCGGTGTCCCGACAACTTTTTCGGTCGATGGGCCGAAGGAGGTAAATGTTCATAGGAATTCTATTTTACCTCCGATGATTATGTATTGATTTTACTTTTTCTCACAGAGACTCCTTCTGATCAAGACACAAACATTAATGAACCTTTGCTGGAATCATTGTTATCCGTGAGCGAAACTGAAAGAAGTAGACAGTTTTTAATTTGCGAAGAGTTCCTTCGAAAATACAAGCTGCTTCCCCCATCCCGTACCCAGACGGCGAAAAGAACGGCTAAGAAATACTTGACAAAATGTGCACAAGCCGACAGTGGTAGTGGTAGTAAAAAGCCTTCGAGTGCCCTTAAGGAACATAAAGATTCTCTCAAAAAGCAGGCCGATGTCTTGACGATTCCGGAGAGAGCCACAGAGGCCGTTTCTGAAAAACAAGCTGTCATCCCGGAAATCCCGGAGAAAACTACGGGGGATCAGCCTCCCTCAAATACTGAAGAAGAACTTGTTCAACGTGAGGGTAAGCAACTCGCGGTAGGAGAAACTACCTTAAATGTTGAACAGAACATTGGAGATGTTCTTGAGGATCCGACTATGGCAAGTACTCAAGATAGAGACTCCGTGGGTACTTTTGGCGAACTTCCTGATCTAGAGTCTGTGTGATACCTTAGCAAAGATGATACCCCTGTTTCAGGTTTCGCAGTTCCTAATGTTCAATCTGATCCCAACATTCCGAAGATTCCTGGACCAGTTCCAGATACGAGAATAAACTTAGGATCAGAGTCTAACACAGGCTTATTAGGCATGTTTTTGTTTTTGCTTTTAGAACTTAAGCTTGCTTTCAGAGTTGCACTTTTAACTTCTTACTCTATATCTTGCTTTACTTCCATGTTCTCAAGTGCTAAATGAACTCATTATTATTTTTCTTTTTAGGAATGAAGTCATCATTCATTGACGATTTCCGGAAAAGGAGGCAAAGTTCTGATACACTTGCTCGGCCAAAGAAAAAGATTAAGCAAGCTCCTCCTCAACCCCAAAAATCACACGGCCAACATCCCACTTCTTCTCATCCTTCTTATGAACAGCTTCCAGAGCAAAGAGCCTGGCTTGATGATTATGAACAATCGGCGGAGGAGGAGGCAAGGCAGAAAAGGGAGGAGCCTCAAAGGAGAAGACGAAGGAGTGGAGATGACCCTCTTACGGAGATCCCCCAGAAGCGTGCCCCAGGATACGTTCCTCCTTATCCAACCCAGGCCGATCTTCAAGCTATCATGTCGAGGCCACGTGAAATACTTGATGTGGAAAGGGAACTTGGATGCCCCAGCCCCCCTCTTAGTCATAGATTTGGAGATTGGGATTTGAGGGGTTTGAACTTTGATGTGGATGTCCATCCCACAGATAGACGGGACATGACAGAGATGGTGGCGAAAGCTCGGGGAATCCTGGATGATATTGGCAAAACCGTTGATCAGCTCCTCAAAGCATGGGAACAATTTTGTTATGATTTTCAGAATCTTAACACCAAACGGATTGAAAGCATTAAAACCCTGGAAGACGAAAAGGCTCAACTTATCCAAGTTGTGAAAGCTCAGGATACGAAGATTTCTGTTTTAGAACGGGGCTCCAGGGCTAACGAGCTAGAATCCGAGATTGAAAAGCTTCGCAAGGAGCTCGAAGCTGCCACGAATACAGAGGTCGAGCTTCATAAGCGGGCTGACGATGCTGTAAAAGCACAAGAAGGAGCTGAAGCTCAGCTGGCTTTTAGCAGAAGGACTGTGTCTGTTCGTGAATCTGAAATCGCCTCTCTTCGCAATGAGCTTGAAGTCGAAACCGCCAAGTCCTCCTCCTTAGAAAAATAGAAGCAAGAAGCTCTGAACCAAGCCCGCAAAATCAAGGAAGAAGACGAAGCAACCTTCCTAGAATTCTATGTCTGTAGTGTTATGTATGGGGGAAGCCTCCGCTTCCTAGGAGAAGGCTATGGAGATACGCTTGCTCGTGTTTGGGAGGAGGTTTTGAAGCGTTACAAAGATTCTGATGACTACCAGCTCCAACTTGAGTTGCTGGATGAAGATGATCGAGAGGCCTTAGCTAAAGGCAGAAATTCTCTTGGGATCCATCGGGGGGAATCATCCGGGGTTAAGTCTTCAGGTATATTTATTGAGGGTACTTCCACCAAATTAACTAATGGTGCCGTAATCTCAAGCCCTGTATTCCATGCAGATGTTGCAATTCCTCCCTCTGCAGCTGGAGGAGACAGTGATTTGGAGGAAACAATAAACCTCGAGGATTATGAAATCAGCACACATCCTTCTGCTCCAGGTAGAGATGATATGGATGAAGTGATACTAGATTTAGATTACTTTTTTGCTTCTTTGGAGTATTCTAAGCTCATGAGTTGCTATAGTTATGCAACGAATTCACTTTCACCATCACCTCCTATTGGCGGGTATACTGCTATGGTGATGGATGCCGTTGAAACTGACTTGCCTTTATTCAATACAGGCTTACTTGCTGGTGTTTCCAAAGGACTAACATTCCCCCAACCAGGTTCGCAGGAGGAGAGAATTGATGCTATCGAAACCCTTGACCGAGATATTAGTAAGCTTCGCAAGGAAGAAGATCATGATTCGGAGGCAACTGTTGACGACATCATTGTAGATTCAGGTAAAGAGGATGCTTCTCCTTCTAAGCGAAAACAGCATAAGCGTGCTGTCAAGAAAAAGAAGACTGTTGATTCGCCAACTCTTAGGGGTCCTTCATTGAGATCTGGAGACCCAAAGAAATAGTGGCTTGGATTCTTGCTTTGCATTTATCAGTCTTTCACTCAGACCGGATGTATATGAGGGTGCCGGCCCTCGCTTATGACTTGAATAATTTGGACTTAATGATGTTGTGACTTGATTCTGTGTTTGAATGTGGTGTGGTAATGCTTTGTGATTCTGCATTCTAAATCTTGTTCTTACTTTCTTCTGCATATTCTAGGTTATACATCATGCTCACACACAACACTTTGCACATTTTGCTCATTTATGAATTTCCCACTCATAAACGGTTGAGATGATCCTTTGGTATGTGAGAAATCAAGGAGCTGCTTTTTGTTTTGTGTCGTGATATGTGATATGCCCCCGTACCAATGGATTGTTTCAACCTTTATATATCGAAGGTGGATATTTGGATGTTTTTAATTCTTTATGCGAACTTTGCATGCTTTGTTTGGAATTTTCCATCCTTTGCGTCCTAATGCGTTAGATATTCGAGAAATGTTTGAATGCCTTTTGAAGGTTTTCCTTGTCAAAGACTCAGTAATATCGTAGTCAAGTTTTATCTGACTTTGATTTATTGACTGAGCACCCCTGGAGAAGACTCGGTTTATTATTCGACTGAGAATCCTCGGAGAGGGTTTGGGTTAAGAGACTCGGTTATAACGCAATCAGATTTTGTCTGACTTTGGGTTATTTGACCGAGCACCCCTGGAGAAGACTCAGTTTATTATTCGACTGAGAATCCTCGAAGAGGGTTTGGGTTAAGAAACTCGGTTATAACGCGATCAGATTTTGTCTGACTTTGGGTTATTTGACCGAGCACCCCTGGAGAAGACTCAGTTTATTATTCGACTGAGAATCCTCGGAGAGGGTTTGGGTTAAGAGACTCGGTCATAACGCAATCAGATTTTGTCTGACTTTGGGTTATTTGATCGAGCTCCCCTGGAGAAGACTCAGTTTATTATTCGACTGAGAATCCTCGGAGAGGGTTTGGGTTAAGAAACTCGGTTATAACGCGATCAGATTTTGTCTGACTTTGGGTTATTTGACCGAGCACCCCTGGAGAAGACTCAGTTTATTATTCGACTGAGAATCCTCGGAGAGGGTTTGGGTTAAGAAACTCGGTTATAACGCGATCAGATTTTGTCTGACTTTGGGTTATTTGACTGAGCACCCCTGGAGAAGACTCAGTTTATTATTCGACTGAGAATCCTCGGAGAGGGTTTGGGTTAAGAAACTCGGTTATAACGCGATCAGATTTTGTCTGACTTTGGGTTATTTGATCGAGCACCCGTGGAGAAGACTCAGTTTATTATTCGATTAAGAATCCTCGGAGAGGGTTTGGGTTAAGATTGCGCCTGCTTTTGGACCATATTTTTTCAGTAAAGCTATGGCGAGTTTTATGCCAGAAAACAGGATGACGGAGGTATCGTGTCCTGTAACCATAGCTGTGCATCTTTTGGATATATGATCAAAGACATGCGAATATAAAGCTTAGACAGAATCAGAAGTGCTGCTGGATTTATACTCGTGTAATTTCATACAAAGTATTTACTATATTCACAAAAGAATATGAGTTAGAAGATCATTTGAAATAACGACGAAGGTAATCACTGCTCCAGGCCCTTGGGAGTTCTACTCCATCTGTAGTTTTGAGTTTAAAGGTACCATCCAGAAGCTTTTGATTGACAATAAATGGCCCTTCCCAATTGGGGCCAAAGACTCCTGTATGTCGTTATATGCTCCTACGCGGGGGAGGTCTTTAATTGCTATAAAGGAGCTTCATGGATGCAGAGAAGAGTCTCCGCATCCTTCTGAATTTCGTATTTCTGAGCTTCAGTCAGTTCTGGCATATAGCATTCTCTCGATTCCTGAGGATCCCCTTTGATAACTCCCACCCCATTTGCGGTCGGGAACTTTATCATCAAGCACCAAGGAGCTAGAGCTATCCTGAAGTCGGCAAGTGCTGGCCTTCCCAAGAATGCATTATACCCTGAAGGTGAGTCAATTATAACGAAAGATTGTATCATGGAGATTTGCCTCTCTCCCTCTCCTAGCTCTACAAGGAGATCAATCACACCTATTGGATGAGTTGGTACACCAGTGAACCCGTGTATTTTGTCTTTGCTAGCTCGCACATTATCCATGGATAGACCCATTTTAGAGAAAGTACTGTAAAACAGAATGTTCACGGATGCTCCGTTATCAATCAACACCTTCTTTACTATTGCTAGACCAAAGCCAATAGTGATCACCATTGGGTCAACAGTTGGAACCAACATTCCGTCGGAATCCCGATTCCGGAAGATAACATCTTCGCAGAAAGTTTTAGGCATTTTTCGACAAAGAGAATTATTGCAAACCTCAAAACCGTCTCCTTTTAGAACGCTTCTTGGTTCATTAGTATACCTGATCATATCCTCCCAAGCATCCCCTGCAGGATGAGGACCACCACTAATCGTATTGATTATTGGTCGGGAGTCACTTGCAGGTGTTCTTCCATCTTGAGTCGGACGAGTCTGCTGCCCCTGAGTAGGCTCGGCATCTGTTGACCGCTTTACGTACTCTTGGAGGCGATTCTTCCTTATTAATTCTTCAACCAGATTCCTCAAGTGTCGACACTCATCCGTGTCATGGCCTGGTCGATTATGAAATCGACAAAACCTTCCAGAGTTCGCAGCTTCTTCGGACACCTTTACTGGCTTTGGGCTCGGATAGCCCTCTGCATCCTTCGTTGCCATATATATGTGCTTGGTTGTATCATTCAACGGAGTAAAATCCGTTGGCTTGAAGAAACGCCGTTTCTTGGAATCCTTATCATTTCTAGCATCATTACTTCTTCCTCTCTTTTGACCTTCCCCAAAATTTTCTTGACTATACTTTTTGGGAGCTTCCTTCCTTTCCGGGACCACCTTAGCTTTGACATTGCCAATGGAATAGATAGGATCGTCTTCAAGACACATGTATTCCTCGGCTTTGTCATAAAATTTCTCTAGCGTCTCAGGTTTCTTTCTTTTTAGTCACCTTCCGAACTCAGATAGCTTATCAATGCCCCCCTTTAAGGCCATTAGAATTAGCCTTGGCTCTTGGGTCCCTACTTCTGCAGCAGCAGCATTAAAACGATTCAAGAAAGACCTTATCGTTTCACCAGGAGCTTGTTCTAGTTCATTGAGGGACATGATATCTCTGACCTTTGTTGTTTGGAGGCGGAACTGGTCTCGGAAGCATCTTGCCAATGTGGCAAAGTTATCAATAGATCTAGGAGGCAACTTTGTGAACCATAATGACGCAACCCCCTCCAAATACACCGGGAAGTACAAGCACTTAAGCTCGTCAGTTGCTTGTGCCACATCCATGTGTTGATCGTATCGGAACAAGAACACATTAGGGTCACCTGTCCCATTATAAGCTTGGATGGTGGGCGGTTTGAACTTTCGCGGGAAGGTTGTTTTCTTGATTCTTTCGGTAAGGGGGGTTTTAGATGGCGCGAATTCCCATTCTGCTTCATTGTCGTTTTGGTGCTTGTCCTCCTTCATGATCTGTCGGACCATCTTCAGAAGGCGATCCTTCTCGTCGAGGCTTTCTGCGGGGCGGATGCCTATGTCTTGGCCGGAGGCTTGCCTTTGCAAACCTTCACGGTTGCGACTAAGGGGCCCTGGCCTTTCTCGATTGGAAAGTGCCCCTTTGGCAGCATCGGCAACTCGACAAGAAGTAGCTTCTCCATTATGGTTCCGAGCGGCTTGCTTTGAATTATCGGGCTTTCCTTTACCAGGATTAGAGATTTTTTGAAAAGATTTTTCTCGATTTGGACTAGAAGAAGAAGAACCAGCATCCTCTGCACGAATGGGCTTAGAGGCCACCTTCGCCGTAGCAGCCTGAAGAGCAAAGAGCGAATCAAGTTTTGTCAACATGGCTTTGTTAGCTATCTCTAGCTGTTGCATCAACCCAACGACAGCTTGATCAAGCTCGCCCCTTGTAACATTCATGCCTCTATTTGATGTTTCGCCTGCTTCAAATTGGTTGATCATGGGGGTTTCCTCCCGATTTCTTTCATTAGATGTCCTAGTTCTCGCTTCCTTGCTCACTTTTGGCGGCATTATTTCAGAAAGCAACTTGAACTTTGAGGAGAGTTCGTCGGAAGGTCCAAATCGCAAGCTGGAGCGAGCTATTTTAAGGCTTAGCTTCAAGATCTTCGTAGTATATTTGATGCCAGAAAGTAGATCTGGCCCCACGGTGGGTGCCTAATTGTTGATACCGAAAATTGGTATAACAACCAAAATGGTATTTCTAAACACGTTACCTAATCAGAGGCGAGATGCTTAGAAAGCACGTCACCTTTTCAGAGGCGGGGCGTTAGAAAACCTTTAGAGTTATGTGAGGCCATATCTAACATTCAAAAGCATCAAAATACCAAAATAAAGAAAGAAGACAAGAATTTTATAGTGGTTCAACTCTTATTCGAGTCTACGTCCACTTTGAAGATTGGATTTCATTAATAACCACAAGATTACAACATTTGCTCCATTATGCATTCATACAAGCTCCTTTGACATGCATTTGTCCTTACAACCGATTGAAAGAATGGATGAAAGCTTGAAGTATTTAATGCCAATCCCTCCATGAAAGCCATGGATGAAAGGTCCTTAGATCTTTGGGTGAATGATCAAGAAGAAATGAAGAAGTGTGTGGAATGCTTATGCTTGTTCCTCCATGAAAGCTATGCTCCACATGCTCCAATGCTCCATAGACTTATGATCGATGATAGAGAAGAGATGTAGGAATGCTTGCAGAAATCCTGAAAGCAATTAGACAGCACCTCCTCTTAGTTCCCGAAAGGTCCCCCCCAAAATGATGGAGGTAGGGTGCTATTTATAGATGATGGAGTGGCTGAATTCTTCACTTCAGGCGGCTGGTCGGTTTTGCAAGGTATTTACGAAAGTGCCACTGCCAGTTGTTGCCAGCCTGTCATACTTCATGCGTTTTCACCGATCAGGGAGCTTCGTTTGGAGGAAAAACGACCAGGAAACTAAAAAGGCAACCCGAAAGGCTTCAATATAGGGCGGACCGATCAGGAGACCCGAAGGCGAGGCGGGCCGACCAGGAGTCTTTTGCATTTTTGAGCGACCAGGAACGTTCTTGCTTTTGGAATGATCAAGAGCTTTGGTATGTTTAGAGCGACCAACTGTCTTGAATATTTGGAGCGATCGGTAATCATTAGCCTTCGGAGCGACCAGAAGCTTTTAGTTCTTTGGAACGACCGGAACATCTTTGTATTTGAAGCGACCTGGAACGTTCTTCGCAGAACTGAGTGATATTGAAGCTTTGAGGCTTGTTGGAGCAACCAGAGCTCATGAGAGCGACCAGATTTAGGATGACCAGGAATCTCGTATTTTTGAGAGCGACTGAAAGCGACCAGCTTTAGGACGACCAGGACTCTTGCGCTACGACCGCTCCCTTTTAATAACGACAGGACCGATCCCTTCTTCAAAACGCTTAAAACCGACCCACATTCACTTGGGTCGATCAGATGGATAACAAGGACAATGAAAGAGTATAGGGCTTCTCTCCCGATAGGACTCCGTTCACCGAAAGAATCCTCGAAGGAGAGTGTCCAAAGAAATTTAATCCTCCAACTTTGACTCTGTACAATGGCCTTGTTGATCCAAACTACTTTCTATTCAAATACGAGTGGCATATGAGTGCGGCTAAGGCGATTGATGAGATGGGATGCACGTATTTTCCTCTCTACTTAGAAGGTGCTACATCATTATGGTTCACAAAGTTGCCACCCAAATCCATCGATCGATTCTCTGACCTAACCAAAAAGTTCAAGGAGCAGTTCTGCTTGTATGCTACCAAAGCCAATGACGCTATAGACAAGACAAGCGAGTTCGGGAAGTGGATAAAGATGAAAGAACCAACTACGCTTGAAAATTTCTATAAGAAAGCAGAAGAGTACATGAAGGTGGGCAATAATCCGATGCCTCTTCAGATCATTGGTGGTAACCAAATCCTAGAAGCTCTTAAGGGTGCAACTGTTCAATCCGATCAGAAGAATACTCAGAGGCAGAAGCGAGTCAACAACGGAATCGACAACAAAGCTAATAAAAAGTTTCGTCCTCTTGACTCATCTAATCTGACTCATCTAATCTGACACCTCTGAATGATACTCCTGAGAACATTTACCTTGCCACAAAGGAGATGCAGAAAATTATCCAGAGCCTCGGCCAATGAGAATGAATGACCATCTGACCAAATCTAGGAAGTTTTGTCGGTTTCATAATCAGCCAGGCCACAACACCAACGAGTGTAGGCAACTGAAATCATTGATCGAAGAGCTGATTATGAAGAACCGTTCGCAATAGTATGTGAAGAGTTCTCAAGATTCAAATCCTTCTGTGACTACCCAGGGTTAAAGGGCATCAAATGACCAATCTAGTCGAAGCAACTTAGCTTCTGCTCACACTATGCCAAGGCAGATATTCAACAGATGACTACTGATGATGATCTAATATCTACAGCTCAAAATAAGCGATCTCTATCGCATTTAATTTACTTCCTGCATTACTTAACTTTTCGTTATGTTCTACTTTCTTGTAAATAGTCTATAATGATTTACATGCATTGTACCGAACAGTAACACTACGATTGAAGTATTATCTGTCTATATAAATCTCTAACTTGCCAAATTTATACCGCAATTTTCTAATAGAAAATTTTTCATTGTAGGCTATCCGACGGGCGCTTGCTTTCTCATAACCCGATTAAGTGAGACAACCTCAATAACACTGATTCAATGGTAGATTGAAAAAGCCCCGATGAGTCAAACGTTCAAGAGATTCGCATGTATCCATGGACCCCTCACCGAAAGGTTCGCAGGAGTTTGGGGCACCTCAGTCGGGCAGCTATCACTTACCGAGTTAAGTGACTCCGACCGATGACCGAGGTTCACTCTGCGGATCGATGCAACCTTAACCTTTACCTCTTGGGTCATGGAGGTCCAGAATGCTTCAGTCGGGCATCGATCACTTACCAAGTTAAGTGACTCCGACCGATGATTGATGCCCGCTCCATGGATCGGCTTAACCTTACCTCATGGTTCATGGAGGTCCAGGATGCTTTAGTCGGGCAGCGAGCACTTATTGAGTTTAGTGACTCTGACCGATGACCGATACCCGCTCCATGAATCAACCTTAACCTTTACCTCATGGTTCATGGAGGTCCAGGATGCTTTAGTCGGCCAAAGATCACTTAGCAAGTTAAGTGACTCCGACCGATGAATGATTCCCGCTCCGTGAATCAACCTTAACCTTTACCTCATGGTTCATGGAGGTCCAGGATGCTTCAGTCGGGCAGCGAGCACTTACTGAATTAAGAGACTCCGACCGATGACTGATGCCCGCTCCGTGAATCAACCATAACCTTTACCTCATGGTTCATGGAGGTCCAGGATGCTTCAGTCGGGCAGCGATCACTTACCAAGTTAAGTGACTCCGACCGATGAATGATGCCCGCTCCGTGGATCAGCCCAACCTTCACCCAAAGGTTTGCGGGAGTCTAGGGCACCTCAGTCGGGCAGCGATCACTTACCAAGTTAAGTGACTCCGACCGATGACTGATGTTCGCTCTGCAGATCGATGCAACCTCACCCAAACTTTGTGGAATTTCGCACTGCGAAATGATGCGATAACCAAAAATCTTTTCCATAGAAGAAGTAACTTCTCCTTAGCATAGATCAACAATCAATGAACTCTACAGTGTCAATTCAATCAACAAGAGAAGATAAACATTGGATTATAAGCCGCCTCTCCAAAGTCAGGGCATCAAATGGAGTTTTCAGTCTCTGAACTGATTGAAAAAACAGACACTGAGCAATAAATATTTTTCTCATAGTAAAGGCTAAAAATGGCCTCCTAGGCTGGGGCACAAATATCAAAGACTTCTCCAAGGAGAAGGAGAGAATAAATTACAGATACGTATTTCCCAAATGTGAAATATCGAATACCATCACTAACGATAATGTTTGAAATCCACAGTCGGCTTCAGTCAATTAGTTGATTTTAAACGTTAACGCGAATTTGAATTCAAATATCGTGTTTGTACAGATGATGTTCAACGAGTTTTAAACCATGGAATTAAATAGTCCCGTGCAAAAACTTTATCCAATTCAAAGTGAATTCGCTATAGTTGATTTTTCAACTAATCCACTATTGATATGGACAGTCGATGGTGAGTACATGTCCAAAATTATGCAATCGCTTGTGTTAATTACATAACAGGTAACATGAATTACACAAAATCGAAGCATAATTTGCCATAACAAACAAAAGCTACGACTGGGACGCAATGCAAAATATATCAACAACAACGCTCATTTCGAAGCCCGCATTTTTCGCAAGCAAAATAACAAGCTTCAAGGGGCAAATGTTAACTCCGTTGTTAATGCAGTTCACACCAAGCAACTTGATCGGTCGGTTACATGCAAACGCGAAGGGTTTATATGGAGCAGTCACTAAATAGCCGGTCGGTTAGTGAGCACCACCCGGTCGGTCGAGCAACTTCCATCCGATCAGTCAGTGCATTACCATGACGATCGGTCGAAGACATGTTCAAATCATATCGATACGACATAACTGTTGGACCAACATGTTATTCATGAGATCGGCGCATTCATCCATGGGCACATGGTCTGACATTAGAAGGCAGCATGTATAATGGAACGAACATAAGCCAAACAGCTAATTCAGAGATGTCGATCTTCATACATGAACCGTTCACAACTTGCTGGAATATGGATTGAATAAACATAAGAGATGTTAGTGCAATGCATGTACTGATGGATATAAATAAACATGTTTAAGATTAACGTGCATATATACAGTACATGTGGCAGTATAAAGTAAAATATGCATGGTATAACACAAAGAGTGCACACATGTGAAGTGCAGTCCATACTTGAACAAGTATACCAGTCGGTGCAATCAGCAATTGGTCGGTCGGTGCAATCAACTTCACACGATCTATAAATGCATGCATGTGTTGGTTACCGTATTTCAGAAAAGCTCACGTGTAGAACAAGTATAAGAAAGAACTAAAGAATGTGAATGGCATTCTTGTAATAACTGAACCACATTTGGTACAGTAAAACAATTAAAAGGGGAGTGGCAAACATTGTAATTTCCAATCCCATTTTCGGATGGGACATACCTCCAATGATGCATGTGGCATAGTATGCGCCCAAGCTAAGTGATCAGTAATAACTATATATACCGATCGGTATTAAACTAAAGGCAAGGCAACCGGTGTCCAAAAACAAGGACCGACCGGTGTCTAAAAAACATGACCGACCGGTACCCCAAAAAGCATGACCGACCGGTACCCCGAAAAGCGTGACCGATCGTTGTCCAAAAAGTAAGACCGACTGGTACAAGACCGATCGGTACTCCTTCACAGTTGTTGCCAGCAGTACCTACTGGCATTTCTGTAAATAAATGGCTGACCGACCAGTTCCCTACACTAAATATTTTTTTGCCTTTCTCTACATTTGTTCCACACTTATAAATAGAGGTCCAACCCCACTTTAATGAGAGAGGATTCCACAACCCCGAAGGGCTACCAAAATCATTCTTAAACAATTCTAAAGCTTCTAAAAACTCGATTAATGGCCGCCAAACTTCTCTCCTTCCTCCTCTGACATGAAATGGATCTTATATTCACTGAACATCATTAATTCACATTCCAATCTACTCTAAGTGTTCTCCAATCACCATTACTCTTCTTCGATGCACGGATCTAACCTCATTTTCATGATGGAACAAAGGAAAAGTACATAATTACGTAATCCAATCTGTTCCTTCCCGAATCTAAGCGAGATCTAAAGTGTAAAGAGAGTCAAAAGTGTAGAATTATCACAAAAGTGGTCAAGTGTAATTAATGTGATGTATGGGATGATAAAATTTGTAATTCTCTTCATAATATTGAGAATTGATTGAAAAGTGGGCGTAGATTCATTTTGAATCGAACCACTATAAAAATCTCTGCGTGTTCTTACATTTATGCTTTTATTTTTGTGATCGCGGTTCTACATTTTAATTTTACCGAATTGGTGAAGTGCACATTTGCACCTTTGGTGTAGAAATCGATTTTCGGTTTCAACAATCCTAATATATCTTAGAAATAGTAACCATTTTACTCAATTTCCCTATTAATTTTACTTTTCCCAAATCATCATTTCTTAAAATGGATATTTATTTATTTATGGTCCTATTTATAGCAACCAACCACATTAATTGCCAAAGTGGTCACCTTAAATATATTAATGTAATAGGGATTACATTTACTTTTATGATTCCACAAATTAATATCGTACAAATATTCAAACATTCAATATAATGTATATTTTGTTGTTTTACGTAGATTCGGACGGATGAAAACATTTATATT
Source organism: Allium sativum (assembly GCA_030737875.1). Classification (NCBI taxonomy): domain Eukaryota; kingdom Viridiplantae; phylum Streptophyta; class Magnoliopsida; order Asparagales; family Amaryllidaceae; genus Allium; species Allium sativum. The sequence goes on from JASFAX010002586.1 coordinate 31,257, forward strand.
TTTGCGCGGTCAGCGTAGTTATATTTCTTTATCATTATTACTGTTGTTGTTGTTGATATTTATTCTTCGATTTAAAATTTTGGTTTCATTAATAACCAAATCTTCATTTCCGCATTCAATCTTGCCTAAAGGTTCAGAATCTTATAAAAAGACCATTAGTTTTAATTATTGTATATTATGACTGATAAATGGAATAGATACTTCAAAATCACAAGAAATATATATGTGTTATGCATATTTTACAATAGTTAATGCAAACTATGCACAAATACGTACATTTATATTTATATGTGCATTTGCAAACCTTTTCTCCTTTTCAATCTTTTTGTCATATTCCTTATGAATTCAAAATAATGTCTTTTTATTCAAAAACAGGGAAATGACGTATTTACAACAATTAAAACAAATCCCAAACAACGTTGAACACAAATAGGCATGCGTCTTTTGTAAGATAAAATCATATAATTTAACACTGCATTTTTTTAATAAAAATCAATTAATTTACCTTCTTAACACTTAAACTAGAGATTTGGAAGAAAACTACATCTAAACAATGTTATTGGGACTGATTTCCAAATCTTCAGTGTTTTACAACAACCAAAATATAATTTCCAACATAATTGTAGGCAATATTTATAAACAATTTAATTAAACCTACAATTTATATTATTCCTAACCATAATTCACAACTTTCAAGTTTTGACAATATTTGTTAGCAATTCTAATAGGTGCCAATTCAAATTCAATAATATTATGAATAGACCCGATGACAATAGGCATATATTTTGAGATCTAATTCAAACGAGATAAATAGACTATCATAACTTTGTATGTAAATTTCACACTCACCTAAAAGCATCCAAATCTGGAATTTGAATAAACTTTTAGGTCTACAATTCCCAAATTCTTATAAACCTACAATTATTCTAAAAAGCGTATACTTTCTGATTTGTAGATATGCAAGAAAATAGGAAAAGAGAGGACGATTTGACGTGGAATAGCTAAGCTGCTAGTACATGTTCTTTTCGCATTTAGATCTGATAATCCCTTTCAATTCTATATGAATTGTATTTGACTAATTGTATATGAATATAATTTTGATTAAAAAATTTGATTGGAAGAGTAAGGAAATGGCAGGGCTTCGCTGCTGCCTACAGATTTTTGTGGAAAAGAACGAGGCCTTACCCCTTTATTTTTAGGAATGGAATTGGTCATGATCCGTTAGATTTATTTAGATAAATATCCATTCATTTATATTGTATAATATAACGAATTTGCCCCTCAAAATCTAGCCATCATTGGGCTTGTCAATGAGGGGAAAATGTATATTAATTATTCTATTTATTTATTTCCTTCCGTTTTTCGTATTCTGTCCGTAACTTTTTCATATGGAATCCGTTCGTGAAACTCCAAACATGAAAGATGACCAGAATTTTAAGACAAACGCATCGGTTAAATTTTCGTGGTCAAATTTCATCATTTGTAGAAATTCCTATTTTTGAGAGTCTAATTAAATAACTAATATATTTTGAAAATTTTGGGTTGTTCCAATAAAGTAGCAGAACATTTCTCATGGTGATATTGTGTTCGGAGTCAATGATGTAGAAGGAGTGTTATCCCCATCTCAAAAACCTTTGGTGGTCATAGTCAAGATAGGCCCAGCTATGTTCAGGAGGGTACATGTTGATTGTGGCGCCTCTGTAAATGTCCTATTCCAAAAGTCCTTCCACCCTATGAATCTCTCAATGTCAGATTTTCAATCTTGTCAAACGAAAATCGAAGGCTTCACGGAAGAGCCAAAGCGACCACTCGGGACTATTAACTTGCTTGTAGAGTAGGGAAAAGGAGAACGAAGAACTATCTTGAAGAAGACCATTGTTCTTGTTTATGAAGTTTCCGCTTACAATGCATTGATTGGCAGACCTGCATTCGCCGATTCAAAAATTGCACTAGCGCCATGGTGTTTGACCATGACGTTCCCCACGGAGAATGGCATTGGTGTAGTGAAAGGAGATCAAAGCACTATTAGAGAATGCTATCTTATAGAGTTGCGAGAAGTCAAGAAGAAAGACAAGGGGATGAGTACGGAGGGCTCCCTCCGCATTCGTGAACCTACATTATAACAACCTAAAGCATGGCCCCTGCGTTGGAAAGCACAATGGGGCTTGGAAAGAGATGGATCCACGAATGCCTAGTGCATGGGAGAATAGAGTAGCGCCAGCGGAGATCATAATTTCTATGGAAATTCATCCGAAAGATCCTGACTGAGTGTTAAATGTAGGATCTCAGTTGGGCCAGAAAATGCAGAAAGAGTTGTTTTTGTTTCTTAAAGCTAATTGAGATGTAGTCATGTGGAGTCATGTAGATATGTGTGGAATTTCGCCAGAAGAAGTAGTGCATGCATTAAATATTCAACCTCGCGTTTCGCCGATAAAACAGAAGAATTGGATACAAGGCCCTGAAAGATATAAGGCTCTTACGGAAGAAGTAGAACTACTAATGAAGAATCACTTCATTAGGGAGTAAATGTATCCAGATTGCGTGTCCAAACCCATCCTAGTCAAGAAACCCAATGGAAAATGGCGTGTATGAATGGATTATTTGGATTTCAACAAGGCGTGCCCAAAACATAGCTCTCGTTACCTAGATAGCGAGGCATGAGTTGCGATTGTTTGTGGACGCTTATTAAGGCCATAATCAGATAATGATGCATGGGTCAAATTAAGAGCGACATACCAGCGCCTTGTTAGTGTAATGTTCAAGTCACAAATCGGCAAAACTACGGAAGTCTATGTTAATGACATGCTGGTTAAGTCAAAAAGAGCGGCGGACGACATAGAGAATATGGCTGAAATGTTTGGTATCCTGAGAAGATAGGCATGAAATTGAATCCGCTCAAATGTTTGTTTGGAGTCACATATGGGAAATTATTTGGCTTTATGGTCAATGCCAGAGACATCGAGGCAACTCCTACGCAGATTTCAACATTGAGGGAAGTGCGGGCTCCAAGAACAAAGAAAGAGCTTCGAAGGACGAATGAGAAGATCGTTGAATTGAGTAGATACATATCCAAAGCAACTGACAGGTGTATTAAATTTTTCGATGCTTTGAGAAAGGGATAGAAGGACTTCGAATAGACTCCAGATTGTCAAGCAACCTTCGAAGAATTAATCAAGCACACGGAATCAGCTCCAATGCTTTCCAATCCTGGTGATGGTGAGGATTTATTTTTATATTTGAAAATGGCATTCCATGCTTTAAGTGCAGCCCTGGTACGAGAAGATGCAAAGGATCAATGGTCGGTATACTACATCAGCAAAAGGCTTACTGGGGGCAGAGTTGAATTATTCAAAGCTAAAGAAGCTTGCATTTTGTCTGCTCGTTGCCTCAAAGTAGCTTAGGCCATATTTCCAAGCTCACTCTATCAAAGTGCTCATGGATCAGACGCTTAAGCAAGCCCTATTTCGCCTAGAGACTTTGGGAATGTTACTGAAGTGGAATATCGAGCTTAGTCAGTATAATATAACCTACCGTCCCCGAAGAGAAATAAATGGACAAGCTTTAGCAAATTCATTTCCGAGTTCACATACAGAGGTGACGAAAAGGACGAGCCAATACATGCAGTAGTCTGATGGAAGTTGTTCTTTGATGGAGCAATGAGCAAGAATTGTTCAGGGGTAAAGGTAGTGCTAGAGACTACCGAAGGCCCTTTAGTACGTTATGCATTGAGACAAGAATTCCTGTTAACGAACAACAAAGAAGAATATGTGGCATTTAACGAGATTGAAGATGGAAAAGGAGCTGAATTTGAAAGTTCTACAGATTTTCAGTGATTCATAGTTGGTGGTGGGCTAAGTTTGAAGAGAGTTTTAAGCCAAAGGAGGCAACTTGCTAGATTATCTATCCAAAGCTTGGGAACTAATCAACAACCTAGACTATCACACCATCTCTCATATACCTAGGGAATAAAATATGAAGGCAAATTCACTAGTTAAGTGTGCATCACTGAAGATGCTCAGCCATTGGGATTAGTGCCCGGTGAAGTTCATTCCAATCCAAGTACTGAAAACAATGATGTTTAATGGATCATGGAAACTACTCAAGAGCCAGAATCATGGATGACTCCAATTAAAGATTATCTTCTCAATCGAATGCTCCCCATAGATCTACACAAGCAAAGAAATGTAACGTCCCGTAGCTTTCGAAATGTCGGAACCTTAATATCTTCTTTAAAGGGAAGAAACCGCCCACATATAAAGGCTAACAACTTGTTTAACTATAATAGAAAAGGTATACGTATAAACAAAAATATGTAATATTATATAATAATATAAAGGCTTCCTTCTCTCCTAAGTATAGATATTGTCCTATTTTCCCTATTACTTCATCGCAAAGTAAAACTGTCATGAACCTTCAAATCAACTAAATGCAAAATTTAATGCCTACAAAACCTATGAGCGCATCTGCAGATCTACACGCTAATACGTAGCAATGAAGTTTCCTAAGTTTATAAATACTCCTGTACGCCTTCACTTTTTCTGTTTCTTCCAGGAATTTGCAAACCAAGCTTTCGAAAATTTAAAATATTTTCTTCAACTAAAAATCGCAATGATCCCCAACCTCAGAAAATATTCTTTGATGACCTCCGAAGCAATTCTGATCACCTAGGCAAGGGCGATCTCTGGTCTTAGTCTTGAATTCCTTTTTCCGCATCTGACTATAGAGGTTGAAGAACAACTTCCCTGGTCATCCAAAAAGAGATATTCGGAGCATGCATGTTCATAATGGAAGTGAGATTGTCGAGAAGGAAGGGAGGAAGGTGGAAATGGCTTGAAGGTTTGTAGAGTAACGTAGAAGAAGCAGAGAGGTGCGGGTATGCCTTTTTATCTTGCATGAAATGGGGTAAAAAACAGGGTGTGTGTGTTTACAAATGGACGGATGTGAGGAGAGCGGGGTTTGGAGTAGAAACGAGCGGCCACGCATGGTTGTGCAACGTGATATACATGGGAGGGGGCATTTTCATGAAAGCAGATGTCGGTGTGTTTAACAATACAGCTCGCGTGAGCTACCTATAAATGCGAAATAGGAGGAACCACAGAAAAACGGTGATGGAGATAAAAAAAGACAAGGAGGATCCGGTATAACGGTTGTAGTATTATGTCTGGACAAGGCAGTTCGAAGTTGAACTTTGGTGAGAAATCTGTTTGCATATTTTCTGTTATCTGCGTGAGCGGGCTTGCATGTTGTAGGAGGGGTTTGACATTGGTATTGAGGTGATGACAAGATAGTAGTTGTGAAGAGCTGTGAGTGGCAGAGGTCTGAACTCATGTTTATGGTAAGCTGGTGGTGAGGAATATGACGGGGAACACACGGTTGACCTCAGATAAATGAAGATTGTTCTAAGGGTTGGAAGAAATGAGTGGTGGCGGACGTATTGCCTGCAGCAGGACTTGTAGAAGAAGAGAACGTGGTTGTGTGGTGAAGATTGAATATAAATAGGGTGAGGAACCCTGGCCTTTGGATCAGATTGTTGACGTCTTGGAATCATCATGTGTGTGTGCCATTCCAAAGAGGAGGAAACCAAAGTGAGCAGTTCAAACAGAAATCTTATTGGCTTGGGTTTAAGAATATAAAACGTAATTTAGTTTGATTAATAATTTAATTAAGGGATTGGTAGTTAATTTAAATCGTATAAACTAAAATGTAGACAACTTTTTATTTCGTGAACAGAATTGAGTCAAACAAGTCACGTTGAGATCGTAACGGAGGAATCAACATTATGGGACTGAGGTGGTTGAAAACAGAACTATCTGAATTTTGTGATAAAATCAAACACTTGTTTGATTGTAAATGGGATAAAAGCATAATCGTCAACTTCAAAATAATGTGAGTAAATCTCACTAACTCTGATCAGTTTATATTTTTTATGTAACGTATTTTTAGAATTTATAAATGTTGGTTGATTGCTGTGTGTTACTATTTGGTTGAACTACCAATTAATTGGTTGATATTATAGATCCTGTTATATATATACACACACACACATATACATATATATAGCGTTAATTAAATATTGATTCTATTTAGCAGAATATTTCATATTGAATTGAAATTGATGTTAATTATATTGTTTAACATCTATGGATGCAGAGAAACGGGTTGGAGGTATCTGATTGGATTCCTCAATATTTATATTACTGTTTTTCATATAGTGTGATATATGATGGGACATATTATCTGAAACTGATTATGTGTGTTTGGACGGTACCATTCCATTCTATTTGGTATTTCAAATACCGTAAAACAAATAGAATTAAAATAGAAATATTTGGGGAAACAAATAGAATTATAAGAGGAATTATTTGGGAAAACAAATAGAATTATAAAGGGAAATAATTTTAAAATGAAAAAGATTTTATAAAAGGAAATAATTATAAAATGAAAGGGGTTTTATAAAAGCAAATATTTGGAAAATAAAAAGGGTTTTATAAAAGGTAATACTTGGAAAATGGGTAGAATTTTACATTAGGAAGGTTTAGACCCGTGCTTCACACACGAGTGTAACATGATATGGATTTAAAGTAAATATTCAATAGAAATCTGTTTTTAAATAGATAAATTGCGAAGATTAATTTATAATCATTGTTTTATAAATTAAATAAAATATTTATCATTTGATAAACGGAAAAATATAAGTCTGAATTTATATAGAGAAGCAGAAATCGGTTAACACCGATATTTTTAATAGAATTTGGACTTAGCATTTATAAAGGGAATTAAATGAGAATACAAGTGTTAGAACTAAAAATAAGAATTCGTATGAATAAATTCTATAAATGGAAGTATAAATAGAATTTGGAATTGGGATATTGTTTTTAAATGCAAAATCAAACTTATTGATTATATAAAAGAAATATTATTCACATTCGATATGAATAATGGATTAAAATAAATATTTTATAAATTAAAACATCTATTACCTATAATAGGAAATAAAAAATCAATAACGCTGATGTGGATAGCCTAAAATCGCTCCTTCCTTCCATCTCTTCTCATTTAAGCACTCCTCGTTTTTCTTCTTTCGCTTCTTCCACAATAAACCGTACCCTGCCCCACGTTCTGCTCCCTTCCATCCCAACCGCTATAATCTCAGCCCTTCTCCTATTTTCATTTTCCCCCTGTTCCTGCGCTATTAACTACCTGCTCCAATTTTACACTCCTACGTTCGATTTCTAATGTCCATGCCTCTCTATTGTTTTCCCAAACTAAAGATTTTTTTCTATACGATTTGTTCCCACCCCCACTCCATTTAGTCACCAAACCCTAATTCCCACGACTAACTGGTAATATTCATCTGCTCCATCCCCTTTTGATTTCTCTAACCTAACTCGAATTCTTCTACAATTGTTTAACCCAATTGTCTTCAAGCTCTAATTCATATTCGATGTCGTACAAATTACAATTGATTAATATCAACAGCAATTTTGTCGCAACTATCAACCCCATCGTCATACCTTGACTTGGGAATAATAGCATAGACAAGCGAGCAGAAGAGGGAACACAAATCATAAAACTGATAAAAAAGACGCTACAACCGGATGTGCTACTGCTTCTTTTTGCTCTTCCTCCTTTTCCCTATTTTTGTCGTTGAAATGCAATAGCTGTGCTGAATTGGTACTTCTTTAGTTTTGTTTCAAATCAAAATTTAAATTAAAATAGAAATCAATTATGAGAATTCAATCCAACTTTTAGATTCTGGCAGGTTGCTAATTTTTTTCAATATTTATTCACTAACATGGAAGTATTCGCTAACATATGGTGATATAATCTGCACCGAGTACATATTTTTTGTAGCAAAATAATCTGCATTACTTATGTACCTGCACACAAGTAAAATTGATTGAATTTACGCCATATGGCTTGGTAGATATGTGTTGATATTACGATGTTTATGTACATGCTGGTGATAGGTAATTTTATTTTAGTATGTTTGTTTCTGTATGTATAACTGCATGAACACATACATGAATACATATAAATATGTATGTATGTATTTAAATATTTATGTATATGTTCATGTATGTATGTTTAAAAAAATATTGTCTATTTTCCTTAATTTACTAAATATATGTGTCTTTAAAATTTATGGAGTTGCACCTGGTGTGTAGACAGTGCATTGTTTTGTGTGTGGGTTAAAAATTTCCGAACATCAAAGTTTGCTCGGTATGTGATTTTTTTTTTCCATATAGTTATATGATTTTATTTTTTTTGGTGGTCACCCTGTGTTTTTTTGGTTTAACATTTATTTGCAATCATACATCTGTACCATACATGTGGCAATCAATTTCTTGAACTACAATTTAAAATTAACCATTGCTTTTTTCCTAGGATGAAACATAATCAGGCTATTCACATCAGACAGGTTGAACATCAGTCACCTACCGTTGCAGCCCAAACCTTCATCGGTCTTTCAAACTATGGTAATTAACACTGAATTCCATAGTTTCTATACTCTTTATTTTCATTCTTCATTTCAACCTATATTGCGTAATGTCACATCATAGCCAGGTAGCAAAAACCATAGATAGTTAACTTGTTGTCTACTGCATCTTCAACTTTTATTGTCCCTTTATACCTCCGTTGAATTTAATGTCAGCTGTACAAAATGACATTCAGTATGGTTAAGTCTAATCTCATGGTTTTTTCGGTAACTGTTGATGATACGGGCTTTAATTTTAGCCTTGGAAGCAATAGGGCTTATAAGAGGAAATTTTGTAAAATCCAACTTCGTTTCGTCTTAATTTCTCATGCATGTATTTATTTAACATGTAATATGTCAGAAAGTTACATTCAATGCAAATCTTCATAGCAGTGAATTAAAAAATTAACGATTGTGATCTAGAATTCCAATAAATGTCTTTGGTAATTACTATCTTTAATTTTATTTTGATTATCAATACATACAACTGGTAGATTAAGAGAAAATGGCAAGAGCAAATGAACATGAAATAGTCTTGAAGATGGCCAACAAGGTGTTTTTATTCATATATTTGCCGGTTTTATTTGATAATCTAATTTATTGCACTTTTTTACTTTCCAATTTGTGAAAATAAATTGATAGTCGAACTGATAACCTGTCTGTTTGTGTCATCTCCTTGCATTCCTGCAAGCAACATTCATGCTAACAGTTAGCTATTCGGTTCACAACTAAATTTTTTTCCATCTATGGATTTTAACAAATTTCCAAAAAATTAAACGAACATGACATTTCACTTACGAATTTGACTTACTGTTTGCCTTATTTTTACCGCGTGAAATTTATATTCTATATTAAAGCTCATTAAACTTTTCTCTTGTATTTCCAATGATTGCTAGAGCTAATTGCTTTGAACTGGTAATCATGCCTCTTTATTAAGTACTAAAATTTCATGCAATTTATATGTGAATTACTTTTTTGTTTTTATCTAAATGACAGGTTTACTACTAAATCCTAGCTCACTGGTTCATATAACAAGCCAAATCATTCGCTTGCAATATTCGCCCGATCCGATAAGTGGTGCGACAATTTAAGCCCAACACCATTTCCTCTTGAAAGACCAAAATAATATGCATTTTCTTTGCGATTATATCCAGTCTGGTCGAATTGCTTCACTACGCGTTAAAATAGAAAAGAAGCTTCTTTGAAAATGAAGGAGGTGGGGAAAGGGTTGAAAGCAACACAAATTGAGACTCTTAGGACGGATTTGAGGTTGATGGATAAAGATCAGTTTTTTTCAAGGATTATATGAAGATTTGCAGCGAGTCTTGGGTTTTAGATGAGGGTATTTCTATTGCTAATTCTGCTGACGAATTAGGCAATGATATTTTCTTGGAATACGTCGTTTTTTCTTTGTCTTGATCAGGTTAATTAATTGTCTACTTAAATCATTTTATTTGGTCCTTTTGCTATGATAAAAAAACAAATTATATATTCAGCTGATTTTTTCCCTGGTCTATCAACTGTCATTTATTCTATCACTTATATTTTCGAAGTTACAACTTAAGTGCTTACCATGCTTTCATTTAAGTGTGAACTTTTTATATAGTGAGGGTGATGTGTGAAATTACATTGTTTTTTTACATATAAAATTGGTACTTTAGTTGACAAGAAAGTTTTTGAACACAATGAATCAAATGTACCCGAAATAAAAAGGAAAAAAATCGACAACACAATGAATCAAATGTACCCGAAATAAAAAGGAAAAAAATCGACAATACAATAGCATTTTTCCTCATACAATTGCTGAATTTTCTGTTTAATTGGTAACCATTTTTTATTAGGATTAAGCTATAGTGACCGAAAAATAATGACAAAAACACGCAGATCTACAAACCAATTGCTGAAAACAGGGAAGATAAGAGGATCATGCAGGTAAAAATGTTTTTGCAGGATTTGACGCCCTCTTTTTGGTTAAAGTAGCATTTCCGTTTTTATTTGGATTAATTGGCTTTATTTTTAAATATGTTGGAAATTCACTTAAACTCACCCTGTTGATCAGATTGATATTAACTGGTTGAATTTTACATGAAATATCATGTTGATTACTATTATGGTTAAGTCCCTTCTCAGCCTGGTTATTCACATAGTAGCTTCTTTCGTCTTTTTTTTTTTATAACGGAATGTTAAAGGGACTCCACTTTTGGTTAAGGGGAGACAATTTTAAGGGAACTCCACTTTTAAAAAAAAAGTATTAAGGAAGGGTTTGGTTTTTTTATTTAAAAAAAATTATGCACTAAACTACCCCTTGTCGCAACATACAATTCACTATCGTTCTTTTTATATTTCACGTTGATTTGCATACGCACGAATACAATTTCTTATCATTTCCAAGGCACAAAAACATCTGCATCTCAATTAATGTTCCAATTATACATATTCGATCAGATTTGCTAATGAAAGTATTTTAAATTGAACCATCGAATTCCAAAATGATATTCATTAACTTACCTGACCTGATATCTTTTGATCACCCACACAACTTTCTTATGTCTCCATTATGTTAACTATATCTCATTTTTATTTCATTAAATTGTGCTCATTATTTAAGGTTTAGCTTTTAAAATTTACAATAAATAAGATTATGGGGTTAATATTGGAATTTTTAATCAAATATTTAAGGCAGGACTAACTTTTTTGATCCTCCCCTTAACAACTGAACAATAATTTAAATTTTGTCCTCCCCTTAACCAAAAGTGGAGTCTCTTTAACAATCCTCTTTTTATATAATTTTCACTTTAGTACTGTGATTTTTATAGTTGGAATCAATGCAGTATTTTTATTACTGCCTCGTGTATTATTATTTAATTAAGTTCCTTTTAAGTACATGGATTCTTTAGTTCGAGCAGATGTTCTATTCTATTTTTTTGTTGTCGTGTGTTAGTTGTTGGTAGCATAAAATTATCTTGAATAAAAAAAATTTAGCATGCTCAAACAAAACTAGATCCCTTTATGTGTAACTTTTGCTCTATTGATTTTCTATTAGTTATTCATGAGCTGCTGGCATGAATGTTTTTTTAGCTTACCTTTGATTACACATTCCTTGTTTTGAAAAAGATTTTTTTATTTTTACTTCTAGATATGAATATGATATCATAATCATGCATAACATTCCATTATATGGAGATCTAAGTGGTAATCTACTTGGACTACTCAACCAAATTATTTGCAAGTACATCATATTAATTTGTCTTTATTTTTTAAGAAAATGGAATGACCGTATTATTTTAGGAAATGCATTTTCGTTGTATGGTCAATTAGTATTTTACAAGGTAGTCCTCCTCCTTTTTGGCCCTCTGTCCTTAAATATATCTCAACTATCTAATAATGATACAAAAATCAATGATTATTAGAAAGTGAGCACATGAAGACAGACTGTTTGGGAGTAGAAAATACAAACTCGGTTACTACCTGTTATTCCTGCGGACAATTTGGAATTGAAACATGAATGAACATATTTCATTTACAACAATGCAAGTTGCATCATCACTTGGTATTTTGATTTGGATCACAAATGTTTGTCCACACATGCCTCTTCCTCTTAGTAACTACATTTAGCTATTAATTTTGCTACCTGTTAATGGTCAGTTTTAAAGAACCAGTTTTCCACAAGATACATTCAACCTATATCAAGCCAATATGCCAGTGTATAGAGTTCAATGTTATTTCGAAAGATATGATCATTAATTAATCGGTTATAACTTTTGTTGCATTCGTACATGACTATCCTCTATTCCACCTTTAACTCTGTTTTCTCCTCGAGTTCCTTTGCACATTTCATGCTTAAAGGATGGATAAAAGAACATCAACTCAGTCTTCATTTCAATGTCTTCTGAATGACCACAAATTGCATTATTAAATCTAACTGGGGTAGCAATAATGTTATAATATTTTATTCTATCTTCATGGTTGTCTGCATGACTTTCTTGCGCTTGCATCAACTACTGATTCCTACTTACTGCACCTAGCATGTGCGAGTACATGTCACATACTCACGAATTGACTATACATTAAATGCAATAAAATTCCATGATTGATAGGTAATCACGTGCTTTTACTACTCCATTTTTTCTACTATATACGCCCAACAAACTATCCATGTGCGAAGCACTTTACTCAACTTATATACAACAGCTGTATTTCAATCTGTGGGTGGTGACGGTAGGCAAACCATAAAGACCTTAATGCACCTCAGTTACTATACGCTTAACTTGCATTATGGAACGTTCAAAACTACATTGAGTATTAAATTTGTAATTTAACTTTAGGTATTTTTGTACCTAACTTGCACGCACAAGCCACTTATCCTTAAAAACATGTTTTTATCATTTACCTTCAATCTTTATTATTTAGTGCTTATGAAGCATGATTATGATGATTTACACTACAGAAAGGGGCTTCCTCAATTATACAATATTTTTTTCAAACTTAACAGTATACCTCCTACAACAAATGTGGGTACCCTATCCCCATTCAAAAGTGCAAATTTTATGTTCATAACTTGTACGTTTACTCTATTTGGAAGCTCTTAGGATGGATATCTTACGACACTCATTGAAATTTTAAATATCATATTCTTAAAGTAAAACGTAGGGGAGAAAAAAAAATGATATATTAGGTAATATTTCTTTATGCTTTTGGTTTATTATTTTCATGATACACATCTCCTACGACTGATATACTTTACCAGTTCTGCAACACTACCTGAAATTTTCGACAGATTGTGATACATATATATGAGAAAGACTGTTTTGACACAAAATTGGACATAAATTAAATGACACACAATTTTAACTGTTAGATCATTTTGTCTATATATGGAATAATGGAATTTATGCGGTGATCCAATAGTGGAAATTCATTATGTCACCAATTGTGTCCAAATAGACTTTCCATATATATATATTATTACTGTGAAATATTTTATCATGATACCACTAAAATACTTGAAATATAAAAAAAAAACCATAGATGATGCTCTGTTATCTTTGATTAAGAATTTATTATGCCGATCGAAATTCGTTAAAATGATATTTTGGTAACTATCTTTATTGCTTATATTTTGATTGCAAACAATAGTTATATATATATATATATATATATATATATATATATATATATATATGTTATTGAGGTTTTTTTTAGATAGTTAACCGATATCGTACCTGCACAACATGAAACTAGATAGGTCTTCATAAGCTAAAATGAGTCTCCTAAATGTTAGCAAACTCAAGCTATTCATTTCCTTCACGGACCACTGAAGAAAAAGTTTATTAGGATGATCATTGACATTTATCTAATCTTTTAGGAATTAATATTATTAAGACAATAGATATTTAGTAGTTTAGTTCGCTTTACATTAAATTTCTCTTCTTTTTTGATTAGGACAGTCACAACTACTGTAAAGTTAACATATTCATATTTCAAAAAGTAAAGATAAAGTTTCTTCTTATGTGAATATATATTTCTTGCACTGTTGTACATACCGAAATGAAATATAAGTAGCATGTCAACTATATTTACTACTTTTCCAACCTCAAACTTCTAATTGGAATTACTTGCATCAAATAAATTAATAAAAATAATGATGTGAATTACGAGCATTTTATGTA
>JASFAX010002587.1:0-45403 GCA_030737875.1 Allium sativum
ATGACGACCTCTTGCCATATGTTAAGGGCTAATGGTAACCCCAGTTCTAGCAAAAACTCCATATGCCTTCATGACTCATATGTTTGTCTTCTCAAATCTCGACAATTAGGCCCTTCATGACTGCCCAAAGTAACCCTGCTTTGAGTCCTCTAGAACTTACAATAACGATAATCTCTCAGCCTTCGCATCTACAGTCGTCACCACCGACGACTATTCCCAACTCAAGTCCCTTTTGAGTAACCATTAACCACAACTCAACACTCTAGAGTGGTCTTCACATTCATTGCTTTACACCGATCAATGGACACATCACATCGCTTTGAACATTCCAGCTTTCGTGCTGAAGCTAGAACCATCATCGAGCCAATAAAAATAAACATCATTTGGTCATATATCTAATGGATCAATATTGGTCCATCCGATGGACCACTACCAATGGACCATTACCGATGGAACACTGCCGATGGACCACTACCAATGGACCACTGCCGATGGACCACTTCCAATGGACCACTGCCGATGGACCACTTCTGATGAAACATTACCAATGGACCACTACCTATGGACCACTGCGAATTGACCACTACCGATTGACCACTGCCGATGGACCACTACGGAAGGACTACTGCAGATGGACCACTGCTGATGGACCGCTACTGACGGACCGCTGCTGACGGACCGCTGTTGAAGAACCGCTGTTGATGCACCGCTACGGATGGACAACTGTCGACGAACCACTGCCGACCACTGCTGACGGACTGTTGCTGATTGGACCTATGCAGATGGACCACTGTTGATGGACCGCTACTAATAGACCGCTACTGATGGACCACTGCCGATGAACCGCTACTGATGGACCACTGCAGATGGGCCACAACTGATTGATAGATACTGATGGACTACTGCCAATGGACCATTGTTGAACAAATCCAACAAAGCAAATCGGATCCAACCAATTTTCCTGCCTAAACGACTAAATCTACTTTTCGAATTTCGAACCAAATCTCGTGCTCAAACCCAATCGATTCCAATATGTTTGCAACCAATAATTAAACCAAAATCCAACAACAATTCACACAACAATCATCAATCATTCCAAACAACAATTATCATAAAAATTACATAGAAACTTACCAATTTAAGTTGCTAGTTAGATCTTATAGCGATTTGAGTAAAAATCGTACATACCTTGCTAATTAGATCTTACGGTGATTTGAGTTAAAATCATACTTACCTCGATTAGATTTATGTAAAACAACTCGAAATGATGAACAAGTAATCAAACAACTCATATACTTGATCGAATCCGAGCGAGAGATGCTAATCACTCACCAAATATTCAAAACAACACAAAAACGATGAATCTCGATTTCGGACAGCGAAGAATGTTCTCCAAACCTTATAATTTGATGAAATCAATCTTCACTCGACGTAGACCTAGCTTCAAACGATGTAGATCTTCGATTCTCTTATATAGATCTAGAATTTTAATGGTGGAAAGGTGTATTTGTTTGAGCAAGCATCAATCACAAGCTCAATCAAATG
Organism: Allium sativum; assembly: GCA_030737875.1. Taxonomy (NCBI): domain Eukaryota; kingdom Viridiplantae; phylum Streptophyta; class Magnoliopsida; order Asparagales; family Amaryllidaceae; genus Allium; species Allium sativum. The sequence continues at coordinate 1,546 of JASFAX010002587.1, forward strand.
AGAGAATGAAGAAAGTAACTCTCTCTCCATACCTCTAAACCCCTATTTATAGCCTCACACTAGCCAACTAATGGGGCTCTAAAATCAACCCTTTAAGGCTCTAAAAACCTGAACAATAAACTGTGAAACACTAAAACAGTGATTCCGCCCAAACCGCTGAACCAAATCTTTAATGTAACTACTCTACGGAATGAGAAACATCATTTCCTTTTTAATGAGACCAACCTCAACACCTAATTCGATCCAAGTCAAAAGTTATGCCATGTACAAAACTGATAGGGGCAAAATGGTCACAAACAAAATTGGTAAAAATTATGGACATGTCTCACATCCCCATAATTAACATACTAAAATATGAGAATGATCCAACCCTCAGAGAATTAAATAAAAATATTTTGCGATCTTTCGATACGTAAAATGCGGTCTATTACACTGGCTCGGGCTCGGGTTCGGGTTCGGATATAGATGCGATATGATGTGTTACACAACCTCGTGAGGCCCTATGATGGTACTTATTCTACTATCCGATAGGAGTGATAATAATTTCCATAATCTGGTGTATAAATACTTTTATTGTTACACATCCTAAGGTGTGAGATTATTCATATATTGTAGGGTACTAATTCATATACCTTAAGTCGTTAAAAACTCCATTCATTTTTCTAACTATAAGTTCATGTTGTAATAGAAGAGATCTCATGTTGATATGCACTACTAGACCTATACATACATATGTTAAACACAACTCACACTCTCTCTCTCACTCACACGCACACGCACTCAAACACACACACACACACACACACACTATAATACAATGTGAGAACTTATTCATTCATACTTGTGAACTAACAATTGGGCTAACGAAAAGGGTGATGGGGCTATTTCAAGGGGATGGACTCTACATGTTACAAAAAAACCAATAGTCGAACACACCACTAACTTGTGTTGCGACTCTAGCGACATAGTGCATTATACGGGAATACAATTGTGACATGACATAGTTTCCCAATTTTTCTTCAGCCATCTCTCGCCTGCGTCAAAGCCTGCATGTGAAATGAATTGAAATCGTGCAGCATGAGCATCTCGGTATCAAGGACAATATTTCTAGAATTTAGGAAAACAAAAATTTGTTGTCTTACCTGTGAGTTGTTTGGTCTGAAATTTAATTTATCATCTGCTTGAAACCAAAGATCAATGTTGAACTATTGACTTATTTTACTGGGTTTGTTTTCTTAATGTTTTAAGCATAGAGATTTTTTGTTTATTTATTTAATATTTATTATATTCTTTTTTTTACATTAGAAATTGAAACTGAAATTAAAATTGTTAGTATTTTCTCCCTACGGTTGTAATATTAAAACTTGAGTTTAACAATTTTCAGTAATTTATTTACATTTTTTTGTTTTTTGTTGCAATCCATGACCGTAACTATTAGATTTGTATATGTTTATTTAAATTGAACACTTTGGATTTCATGTATTCTTATTCATTATTTAGGTAGAGAAAAAGATTTAAAAAAATGGATTATTTTCAATTTCACATGCAAAAGTAGGTTCATCTTAGTTTGGTATTTCCAAATATAGTAAAACATGTTGTATATATATAAAATAATAAAGAACATATGATGTTTGACAATTTGAAGTGCAATTGACGGCTGTAATGAAAAGTTGCTTCCACCATAAGTTCTCGCATAATTAATTAATTTTAATTAATATTACATTTCTCTTTTTATGGTAAACAATGTCAGTTATATGTATATTTTATATTTACATAAATACTCTAAGATCTACATAAAAATATGTAACATTATCATTTTTTCTAATAATATAAGATGTTTGATAATTTAGAATGAAGTTGATGACTATAATGGAAGTGGTGTAAACGAGTCAGACCGGACTGGACAAAGGTTTATCACAGTCCCATCTTATAAGAGATTCGGATGGATGCGGACTGGACAAGCATTAAGCTCAAGCACTGTTTGTACGAGCTAAACAATGTCTGGGCTATAGAATAACATCGAACATTTTAGATCGGACTGGACAGTAGTGTGTCTCAGTCCTGTCCTATAAGAGAATCGTATGGACATGAATCAGACACTTTATAGCCTTGGACTGAGCCACAGAAGGGACTGTTGTAACCAACGTGACTTTTATATAGAAATATTCAATTAATTTAAATATTTAGAACGTTTAGTTTTAAGATTTAATGACTTGGGTTAAATTTAAAATGAAAACTTTAATGTCAAATCAACTTGTAATTGTAAATCTTGAATTTAAAATCCAGTTAAGTTTATTTTGAAGTGGTATAAAAGTCTGTTTGAATATAATGATAATAATAATTATTAAATGAAATCTAAATGTTTGAAAATCGATTTACATTTTATCATTTTGATTTTACACATGAAAATACTCATTTGTCAAACGATCTAGGTATTCAGCAAAACCAGTTTCATCGGATCCATAACGGATAATTCTTACAAGATTTCAATTTTCGTGTCAATCGGAGTTGTTGTATGATCATGTGCAATGCAGGATCAATCACCGGGCTACAAAAGTATACTGGTAAACAATTTGAAATTATAATAATTTATAATTTGATTTTAGGAATAACTGTTAAATACGATCAAACTAGCTTCTGAAACTAGTTCCATTGAGTTAAGAATATGGGCAATAAATAGGAGATGATAGTGGGAACATTTCGATTGGAGTTCGAGAATTTTTAATGCGAATAGTGTTTTAATTTTCTATTTAAGGACCTCATCTTTTCATTTTTCTCTAAACCCTAATGTTATTGCTTGAGCCGCCATCCTTCTTCTTCAAAATCCAACAACCCTATTTTCATTGTTCGATCCAAGCATTTCCGACCCTATCCTTCAACTACATTTTTGCTTGCGCCCTCCGTATGAACCTGCATCCGGACCCACCGATCATTGATCGAAGCATTATCGGAGTGGTAATTGCCATGTGAACGGGAAAAAGTTTTAGGCATTTTTTAGCGGATTGGAGAAGGCATGTGTGGGAAGATCTATGGTAAAGGTGAGGTTGGAGTTTGGATAAATGATTGGTGATGTCTGATCATCTATGGGAGGTGGCGCGATGAAGTTTTTAGGTCAAAATTGTTCGAAGTCGCGAATTGGAAGGGAGATGATTAAAGTTGGTTAATCTTGTAGATTAGGGTAATTAATCAGGGTTAGTTATTTATAAATTATTTTAATGCAACCAAACTTGTAATTCACGTAACAATTTCATACGAGATCAAATCCGAGCGAAACAAGTTACGCTGGACTTGTAGCTGCAAAACTATGCATACGTGTTGAATTGGCGTGATTTAGAGCTATTGGGAATTTTCTCTGATTTGAAACGACTATTTGAAATCATGTAGAACAACGCATATAAAACATCGATTACAACAGATGGTAAGTTAACGCTCACACTTTCTGCAACACTAATGAATATCGTTATACCATATAATAATATTCATTGTAGATTGTACCCATTTTATTGTGTGTTTGGACGAGTGGATGATTTATTGCTTATTTATTTGGTTTGTTGTTATATATTCCCATCTTGGAGCGGATGACCATTGACACTAGCTGCTTTTAAGCGGAAGATTCACCTTAAATGAATTAGATTGTATTATTTGTTTTATACACATATATAAACTGAATATGAGCTGTGAGGTTGGGGGTGGGTTGAAGCGATATAACAAGATTTCTCAATGTTATGGATGGTATCCGCTTTCATATTTTACGCATACGAATTGTCTAACATTTAAAATATGATTTGGATGAAGATCGCTAAATTAAATTCAATAATGATATGTATTTAATCAATAAACAATATTGGTTAAGTGGTTGACAGTAGATGACCCGAATTTAATATTTTGAAAAATCGAATTTGTAGTAAGACGAATTGACAAAGTCTGAAGTTATAAATTCATTTAATAAAAAAAAGCAAGATTTTTAAACTGATTTTATATAATTTATATAAAATGGAAGTTTATAAATAAATCAATATTTATAATTAGATTTTTTAAAGAAACTATAAAACATCATGTACAGTGAATTCCTATGTTTTAAAAAGTTTTATAATTGAAGATTCGAGTGTTATAACTTAACCAACTTTATAAATAAGCTTTACGATGTTATAAACTCAAGTATTACAAATGATTAAGTTTTTAAGTAATCTTCAACTTTTTTGTGAATAGGTTTAATAAATAGCTTTATTGAACTTATAAATCAACTCAGAAAAGATCTTGAACCTTATAATTGAGATTTATGTCAGTTAAATACTTATAAAGGAATTTGTAAATGATTTAATTTGATTTTAAGATAAGTTATAAAAGATAATTGATTTAAAATCAAATAAGTCTTGATAAGATTTGAAGTTTATAAAGAATAAAAATGAAGTTTTATAATGAGAATGTTAAATGAATTTTTATAAATGATTTTACAAAAGGATTTTTGTTAATAATCCAAGTTTTTATACATGTTTTTTAAAAAGGAAATTTAAACTAAAAAGGTTGTTTTCAATAAATTTTTAGTTGATAAACGAATTAAGTAAAAGTGGCTATAATGAGATAAGATTTAAAATGCAAGAAATGTTTTACAGAATCATATTTTAAAGGAGTAGTAAATGGAACTTGATGTGATCTATATATTTGATATCGGATTTTGTGTTAATAAACTTCTATCTATCTTGAAGATAAGAATGTTGTCGAGCCAAATTCTGAGAGGTAGATAAATACCCTAACTTTAATGACTTTTTTATTATTCAAGGGATGATACTAGTTTGTAAATGTGAGTTGATATTGGAAATTAAATTATTATTTCCATAGAAAAAAGTGTAAACTTTAATTTGTGAAGTTTTGAAGTTAAATAGAACTGTTTGGGTTTTATAGTGAACAAATGTGTAATATGACATTGTTCTTCCCCTTTATATGAGTTGTGACTATATTTATGCCATTTATTTAAGTATACATAATTATTTTCTTAGTAAAAATAATATGTATTTGTGAATGCGCTTTTTTTTTAAAATGATAAGATATGGTTTTCAAAGTGATGAAAACAAGAGACTTGTGAATATGCTTACTCCATTGAGATAAGTAAAAGAATCGATTTAAAGAATCAGTGGAATGATTTCAATGAATGATGTAATTCAAAGGGCTTATGTTACTGACGTATTAAATTGTACAATTATGATTAGATAGTTAAAGAACCGACTATCAATAATTTCCCTTGTAACTTATAATGTGTTAGTTTAAGGAACATGGATATGAAGTGGATCCAAAACCACTTCGAACAGACTTTACATTCAAAACCAAAATTGTAGGTGTTCTTATGTATGGCGATGAATTGAAGGCGCAGGCCTTAAAATGGAAAGAACTTCTTGTTGACGTCTTTGGTTAGTTACCAGAATTATACTTGTAGTAGTAGTCTCTACGTTTGGGGTTCTGCATGATGCAAGGACTTCTTGTTACTAATTCTAAGGATTATTCCAGACATGATATGGTAGAGTACCTTCGGTTAGTTCTGTTCTAAGACAATTCGTTTGGTTAGATGTCTGACATTGCATTTCTTAAATTACATACATTGGTTTTTACAAACTATCGCCTGTCGTTCACCAAGATCGTCAAGCTTCATAATCAAACCACTCAAGACATGGTTCATGCACTTCCACATGTAAGATGTCGAATGAAGCAACCTACTTATTTCTCCAACATCCGGGTCAGGCATCAGCCGGGTAAGTGAAGGAAATAGGTATAACTTTAGATCAGCATGAATCTAGCTCGGCTATGCCGACCCAGGCATAGGCTAAACCAGAAATATCACACAAAGATCAATTCTTCTGCATCGTGACCAAGCCCATGAGCTCCTCCAACATTAGATCGGTTACCATGTGTCCCGACTAACCTGGAGCCTAACATCTTCTATTAATAGCCTAACAAAACTTTAAGAAAATGACTTTTGAATTTTCTAACACTACACCATACATGCTAATTAGGCTGTGTTTTAAGCCATATCTAACGCATGTAGGCACAACAAAAAGTCATATCAAAAAATGGCGCGTTAAATTTTTAGATACGGCTTAAAACCGTATCCCAATTTGATAACATACGGCTATTGGCCGTATCTAAAGTGTAAGTAGATACGGCTATAAACCATATCTTGTGCGTGTGTGTGTATGTATGTATGTATATAAGCAGAAATGGCATCACATATTATTTGTAACATAAAGCATATATAACACAGGATACACTAATTCTAACAGTAAACAAAACAATTGTATGAAATATTTCATTACATTACAATATATAATGATACATGCTATTTGATTACATTACAATAAATAAGATACACGCTGTTTCATTACATTAAAGAAGATACATAATGTTACATTACAATAAGCTGGGATAAATACACAAACCGGCGTCATGATCTAAAGTGCAGCCACCCGTTGAATCAATGCTTCGTTCAAGATGAACATCCTCCAAAACAGACAAAAGATCATAAACTAGCCAAGCAACATTGCATTCTATCCAAGACATGAAGGAGCCCTTCAGGAAGATCAACACAATTAAATCACTCAAAGAACTACTCAGATCTAAGAAAACTTCAAGAGGCCTGCTAATAAGTTAGCTTGGATAACATATAGCATGTACACTACAAAAACCTGTAAAAAAGTGCAAACCGCATAGTTCAGGATATGATATGTCCATAGTATTATTTTCATTAGTAGCTGAATATTGCAAGTCTACAACATTTTTACTTGTTCAGTCGAGACCGAGTCTCGATTAAAGACAGTTGTTATAACCTAATTAAAGAACAATATAGAGGATATGTCCATATTATTATAATTCTCCTTGTCACTTGGCTGCAATGTAGATATAACATTGCTATTGCCTTTCCCTTTCTATTCTATCACCCTTATCTAATGTAGTGTATCCGAGATGAGGGGATGAAAAAAGCCAGATATTACCTAAAGTTTAGATCAATACAATCAAATCCATGCTTATTAGCTTCATCCAAATGACGGAGGTTGCTGCACACACATGTTATAATAGTCGACTTCTATTTTTGCCATGGGTTGACTAACAAAAATGATTGGTTACATGAGCACAAAGAAACTTGTTTCAAGGCAGCAAGTCATAAATGGAAAAGCAGTTTTATGCCTTTACTCACACGTAATGTGACACACATGACACACCAAACAAATTGACTAAATCTCAACCTATAAATGCCATTCTATTTTCATTCATGCATCCATCACCGGAATTTCTGCTCAATCACACAAATTTCCCAATATCAATTACCAGATACATGCAGCCTAATCAAAAGAACTAGTATGCTTTAGTTCTCAAATCAAATCGTACACATGCACTTCAGATCAGTTATAAGGATCAGTGTACATGGTGCAATAATACACACAAATGAGCAATAACACAAGTAAAAGTGTCTGAATTCAAGGTAGACAAACACAGCACAAGTAAATGATAGCAAATACACTACCACACTGTAATACTGGGGATAATACCCAATTTAAACACAATAGCAGCATGAATTCTAGGTAGACAAGCACATGCAACTATCTATCATTCATATTTTTGAACTAAGGCATGGAAATTCAAATTAAACCCAATTTAAAACCAATTCGAATTCAAATTAAACCCAATTCATATTTAAATTTAACCATGATCTAGTACTCACCTCTAGAGGCGACGAGAAGGATGAAAGCGGTGGACTGAGGCTTCGCCGCTCAGCTAAAGGCAGCGCAAGCTGACGATAACTCATGGAGTGCGGTGGATGGCTTATTGACAAAGGAAGTCGGTCAAGTACCAAAACCCTAATTTAGGTATTTGGTGGTCGCCATTGCAAAATAAAAAGAGGGATTATTCGACCGAAAGTTTTGATGTCGCAAAACTCGATTGTGCCTGTGTGGAGGTACGGGGGAAATTTTTTGATATGAATTTCATACAGTCTAAAGCCGTATCAAATGAAATGATCCGGGACTTCGTTGATGGACAGTCAGATTAAGGGTGTTTAGATAATCTCAAACATTTGTAAGTTTTCTTACTACTTGTATTCACTGTGTACTCGGGATTTAGATAATCTCAAACAGTTGTAACCATTTTCTATTAATAATATAACGAGAAGCTATTAAGTGGGTGTAGGCAACTCATAAACGAACCACTATAAACTCTTGTATATGATTTCCTCTTGTTTTTTTATTTACATTCTTCATTTTATCCCTTCATATGATCTATTTGGGTATTTGTGCCACTTTTTGGCATAAACATTCAGGGGCTTTCACTGAGAACCACAATTCTTAGCATTAGGGTTATTAAATCTATTGTTTTCTCCTCAAATTCGAAGAGTAAATCCTATATTTTAGTATCTCTAATGAGAATAGTGTCAAAACATGCTATCGCTCCTTACAGGCCCTCCAGTAGTGGTTCTCTTGAAGGATCGATTCAAACTACCGTCGCTCCAGGTTTTGTGTTGGCCTTCTCGACGCGGACTGACGAACCTGCTGCTGCTACCAGTCCTACCACCGCTTCCACTGGTCATGCTCCAGCAACTGCCTTTGCCATTGGAGATGATTTCATGTAATTAATGACCAAGTTGAATAAGACAACTTGGAATTGAATGCTCACGTGCGAAAACTCTATGTTGAGGCAAGACATGAATAAGTTGGCAGTGCAATGGGATGAATTCAGGAGTTAGAGAGCTCCTTCCCCCACGACATCGTCACACTCCATAATGTACATGAACTCTAGTTCGGAAGATTTCCAACTCAGCATGCTGACCTAGCTCTGCTCGATAATGCCAACCCGAACTTTTTGTTGACCCAAAGTATCCCCTAGAGCTCGCGATTCCTTGGAACCGCTCGCAATCCAGTACTTCCTCCCTCACGTCCTGTGATTGACGGAGATAACAGAGGTTAAGGAAGCGCTTCCCGGACGGAAGCTCAGGAAACATTCCTTGAAGTGGGAGTAGAAAGGGCTGGCCTTGGCGAGAGCTCGGAAGCAGGATTTATCTTCAATACTAGGGACCTAACTGCTATGGTGAAGCAGATTATGGACTACAGCCGCAGATATAAGAATGAAGACTGTGGTATCGACCGTAGTCATACTCCATTCACGGACGACATTTTGGAGGCTGAGTTTCCTCGATGATCCAGTTTGCCACAAATGAACCATTACTTTGGCATGACTGTCCCTCGCCAACATCTGATGAGATATACTTGGTTCATGAAAATAACTGGAGTTTCAAATGCTATAAAATGCAAAGTGTTCCATGTAAACCATAATAAGGTTGCACTTATGTGGTTCACCCATTCATCTCCTAGATCAATGACAAACTTTGAGGATTTAGGTAAAATATTCTTGAATCGATTCCATCTCCATGCCTTTTAAGTAAAGCATGTGATGACTCGCTCATGCATAAATCAGTTCCACGGAGAAGCGTTTAAGGACTATCTTGACTGATTCAATACGAACGTTACTGAGATCGATGATCCAAATCCGGAAATGTTCCCAATGGCATTGGTCGATGGTGTTGATCCAGAGATTGATTTGCAAAATACAAGACATGGAAGCCTCCCTTAACACTTGGCCAGTTTTACGAAAAGCCGATGTCCATCTGTTGATTGAGGAGGCCGACAGGTGTCGAAAGAGAAGAGCGAGCGAAGTATTGAATGGAGTACAAAGTAATTTGGTAGTAAAGCAATCCGGAGAGAACTTCGGGAAAGTTAAAGTCAAATCAAAACAAATGCAATAATAACTAGTGTAGAAACAACAATGGAGAGTGGCGTAACCAGCAGGGGGATGCTAAGAAGTGACCCCGGTTTCAGACCTTTGACAACTACACCCCACTGAATGATACGCTAGAGAACATCTATTAGGATACATACAGTACGATGCATTATAAAAAGCCACCTCCACGAGGGTCGACTAAGAAGGAGGTTTAGACTGGAAAGTCTTATTTGTTCTATGAGATCTGCGGCTGTACGACCGATGAGTGTCGTCATCGTCGGGACATTATGGAGAAACTTATTCGAGAAGGAAAATTGAACGAATATAAGGTTGCCTCAAAGGAAAGGGGTGTAACAACCCACCCGGGGTGGGTTTAAATTTCAACATCGAGAAGGCCTAACGGAATTTAGAGCCGTTCTAAATGGATCTTTGGTTCCTAGAAGGAATTACATTTACATAGAAATAACAGAGAACACTAAAGGAAATGGAAACCTCACATGGCGGAAGGGATAAAATATAATATTAGAAATAGATGTACCTTTGTTATAAAAATACTATAAATGTAACTTACAACACTATTTCAATTTTCATAACTGGTATATCATAATAAATATCATAACGATAAAACAACAACAACACAATAATGCTATAATTAATAGTAATAATAGATTGATCCTTCAGCGTCAGGCCCCAAAGACTTCATCTCTCATCGTGAAATCCCACATTCCATCCTGTAATTATGTTAAGATAAGGGAGGTCAGAACATAAAGTCTTGATGAATGCAAATCATGTAAGTTTAAGGGATAATTATTTTCAATATCTAGCAGTAATAAATGCTTCACGATATGTCTACACAATCATACACACAAAAAGGAAAACATACTAATTAATGAGGCAGACATTCGTACAGTCACTTAAGACCTTCATTAACACTTTAGGGTGGATCCTTGATCACTTAAAACCCTATGAGGTGGACATTCTTAGTCACTTAACGTCGTTCTACTATATTTAATTAAGGGTGGATTTAGATGACCACTTAAGACCTTAAGGCGGACCCTAGCCACTTAAGACCCTATCTTATATCCGTCAACGCTACACACACACACATACACTCTCATTTGTAATACCAAAAATAGTAACTCTCCACTTAAGACCAGTTTAAGGTAGACCCAGTAAAACCCCTACGGTGGACTCCCATGTTACTACTAAACATATATTACAAGTGAACTCTTATGCCACTTAAGACTTCCCGTAGACAAACATGTTAATTATAATAGCATGCAGCGTAGGATACCAATACCCGTCCCAGGGTCAGCCCTCACCCAGCTCCTAAAGGAAGTGGATAACTTCCGGAGAACTACCCCACCCATTCATTATCGTTATATCTAGTACATTGTAGAAAAGGAGGACCCAAAGATCACATGGAACCTAATAAGGGAGGGTCCCATGACTTTGGCCAAACAAAGGAGTGAACCTTAGAACCGGACCTAGTCTTAACCACTTAAAACCCAAATCAGGCAGGTCAGCCACTTAAAACCTTCTCAAGGCATGCAAGCCTACTTACACACACATATATGTATATATATATATATATATATATATATACATATACAAGACATCTCACATTAAACCGTATGCTGGATTTGTCGAGCAATTCTGGACAGGCTTATACTACAAGTGGGCTTAACCTTGTGTCGTAGTGTATTAAATATAATAGCCCATGACACCTAGGCCTCTCGCATTAACCGGACTTTCTTGTAGATGCAGGATATGCCGGTCGGTTCCGAGAAGGCTTCTACTATAAGTAATGGTCAACCTCATGTTTGTGTGTTATTAATATTATTTATTAAGTCCATTAACGCACACCCATGCAAACAATTCCTATGGGGACATTTCAAATTTGAAATTACTAACTACCTAATTTAAATGTATTTATTACGCATTAATATTACATTAATTACAATATTAATATATATAAATAAATAATCGTAAATTAAACATAAATTAAACGTTTCTATTTCGTTGAAATGTCAATCTCTAAACAAATAAAAGGCATACCAGTTGCTTCACATATTCCCTTCAATCATCACATAAATATGCATATTAACATATAACAATTCAAATGGGAAAAACAACAATGTTAACACAAAACTTGTAACCTAGGTCTGATTTCATTATCTTAATAATAAAAGATAAACAAAGCGCCATATAATCAATATGTATATATATAATTCCTATTTTGGATAATATTCACTTTTTATGTCTGTTTGTATGTGAAACATTAATATTTGAATATTTTGTAAACAACACTTTCAAATACTTCATTTAAATAAATAGAGATTTAAACCTATTTCAATTTACAATCAATCCAAGTCTTAACCTTTTACAACAAAATTATACATATGAATTTACAAAATAAAGAAATAAGATAAATCTAACCAACATAGAGAATTAAACTACCCCAACATGTTTCTCTTTTATTATTTCAATAATCCAAACCCACACATAAAAATATACTGACCATTTCCGCAATAACAATAAAACATAGGGAATTTGGAGGGTGTTTAATATGATGTTTTCATACAAATCCAAATTTATATTATAAATCAAAGAAAATAGCAAATTGATGTCATTTTCACTCACTATGCTAAGAAGGGTAAAAACAATGGTTATTTGAATAGTGTTTGCTTTTGGATCCAAATCCTTCATACAAAACGTTTTCCAATTCTTATTAATCCATATATCAGAATCATGAGATTAGAGTCTTATATAAAAATCTTTGAATTCTAGAATATAAATCTAGTTTTAATCCTAAATCAGAATAGAGAATAAAAGAAATATAGATTAAGGATTTAGAAGAAAACTTAAACTTTTCTTTGGAATTCTAATGGCAGAATGGAGGCGTGAAGATGAGATAGTTTAGGTTTTAGTAGAGGCTAGGAGGGTGGTATATATAATTGCAAATGTTAATAAGGACCGCAGGATTCATAAGATTAAATCCTGACTGTTTGCTATATGCAAAAAGATATAAAACACTAAAAAAATACAATCCAAATTCCCCTTGCTATTGATTGATTAATTAAAACGTTTATTGATTGATTGACTAAAACATTTATTTATTTATTGCTTTCCTTTTTTATTCATCCTTATCTCCTTCTATGTGTGTGTATATATACATAAATTTGAATTTCATGGAATATTCCAATTAGCCAATTAATATATATTTATATTCCATATATTTATTTATTTATTTTGTATTTCAAATGCTGTGTAGAAACTATTTGTGTACAAATTATTATTAATGTAGCTTCTTCATATGAACTCTGTTTTAACATATTGTATACGAATACAGTTCAGAATCTCGCTACGAACATAGTTATGATATTTTCGTGGCCAAATTCTTAATTGTCAAAAATCTCATTTTTCAACTTGCTGATATTTTATTGTTTATTTTAACTTATTATTATTTATTACTTTTTTATTTTTAAACTTAATTATCTTTTGTCTAATTAAATATATTTTTACGGCATGTTACATTCTCCCCCCTCAAAATATATTTCGTCCCGATATCTGCTTGAAGCAGAGAAAAACACAACTCATTCTAAACAACCATATTGTACACTCATCTTATTTAAAAAATCCATAAACATCCATGACTCATAGTGATTATGTACTCAGACTTGCTAAAGTGAGCTCAGTCCTAGCGTGAAAGTGTAATGTGTGATGCAATATATATGCAAAATACTCTATCCTGCGTATAATTTCTATATGAGTGCTTGATGCAATTGTGTTGCAAACATCTCCTGCCATCCAATCTAGTAACCACAATGTGACCATATAATCCTATATTTTCTAGAAAGGCCACAAAGAAAATTTAAATTTTCATGTCTTCCATCAAATTTTTCTTCCTAATGTACTCGAACCAATCTAGCTAAATATTGCGGAGTCTTGAAATCCCTTGCTCCACAATATCTATGGTGGCACAAGACCCCATGGTTTTATCTTTGTCTGTATTTCTTGATTAGGCCCTACCAAACTCTACCATACTGTGAAGGTGTCTTATAAATCATATAAACAACATGGACTCCTGTTATCAACAATATGTTTTATCTCCCTAACTTTGGGGAAAGCCTAAAATATAATACCTACTCTCTTCCCTTCACAATCTATCTAATTGAATTAGACTCTTTCCAAAGTCTAGCAACTAATTTGGTTCAAGTGAAAATTTGTCAATGTCTATTCCATCAACACTTTGGTATTTTAGGTGGCCTCCTTGAGATTCTCCAAGAGCGGCCGCTAATTACTATAAAGATAAATATGCTACTCCTAAAAGGATTAATATTTTTCCTATTATCTAAGAGATCCATGATGCAGCTTCTTCCTCTTATCCCCAAGTTTTGGCTATCTTGGGTTTGTCCTCCAGTCTTTAAATGTAGTTTGACCAAAAAAATTTTTAAATAAAATTCTTTAATTCTAATTAGAGGTAATTAGGTAGAAGGATAAACTTTGCCAAAAAATTAGGCCGAAGGACACCAAATTTTATTTTTAGTCTGAAGGAAAAACTCTGAACCAAAATTAAGCTGAAGGAAAATGCAAAATGTAATTAGCATTATATTCAGTTTTTTACACTACACAAAAATGCTAGTTTTAACTAGCATTATTCAGTTTTACACCGTAGAACATGCTAATTATATTTAGCATTGTCGTTCAGCCTATTTTTTTTTTTTTAATTTTCCTTCAGCCTAAAAATAAAACTTGATGTCCTTTAAACTAATTTTTTTTCCAAAGTTTGTCCTTATGCCTATTTTCCACTTCTAATTAATTGACATCGAATCTATGCTAATAACCAGAATATTTTCCTATGCACCAATCTGCTGGGATTTAAATCCCAATAAGGTATTTTGTTATAATTTCCATAAATTTGCCCTAACAATAATATTGACCTTTTTTAAAATTAGAAGGAAGGTATTGTTTTAATTTAAATGGATAGTGTAATCTACGTGCAAAAGCGTAAAATTACACAACACATCCTTTTAATTTTATGCACATTCTTTATAATTTCAAATATAGTATTTTTTTCCTTTTTTGTGAAAAATGATATAAGGGCTAATTTATAAAACTTAAACAAATATTCTTAAGCAAACTAAAACACAGTCATATTCAACTAAAAAATATTAATATCATAAATACAATATTTAAGCTTATTTCTTAATCTCATGCTTTAAGGATTCCTTAAGGCTATACCTATACTTTCTCATAATTTCTAAAATCACTAGGCCAACACACTTTCCTCCTTGTAGGTCATAAACCCAATACCCTATTGACTTCCAAATCCCATATATGATAAATCGCTAAGTTAAGTGTCCCCATGAAAAATTCTCTCTCTTACTCATTTATCTAAAAATTTAATAAGAGTTTTAAATCCCAACATTTCATGCGTAATAGGAATTCCTTACTTATATCACTTCTTCCCTTTGTCCAATCAATATGGGGGAAACCACAAGCGGTCGCAACTTAAAAATATTCTCTTGGAAGTTTTTTTATAATTAAATGTTTTAAATAGTGATGAGGAATTAATGTTTTTATCCTAATTTCTTAAGATGCCAATCCATACCTTTAAATCTCTCATCCTCATATTTCTCATAAATGTGTCCATCCATCTTCAAGTTCGGACCATTCCATGAATTCTTACATAATTCCCTTAAGCTTGAAAGTATATCCGTTTTCTCTAAATCAAATAATCCCTTAAATCAGTCCACAAAATTTTATTTTGATCTTATTAATTGCAAACTTATTGCGAATTAAATTTACAATTAATATCCATGAATCTTATTTCTAAAATCGTGAATCACGGTAAATTGCATTACTTATATTATACCTATATTTATATTTCTATATCGCTAGTCGCTATATACATTCATAATCATATTAATTTCAGAAATATTTAGGGAAATCTAGTTTACGACCAAATCTTGATTCTAGAAGTCCCTTTACTTCACCAACTTTTTCCAGTATATACCATTGGGACTAATATTCAAATGTCCAAATTTGATACAACTTATTCGTATCTAGTCCTAGAACCGAATTTTGACTCACCTGATTTGCTATTTCTATAATTATTTATTTTGTAAAAGTATAAATCTCAGTAGTGACACCAAATGAATTCATTTATATGCTGTTGTCCTTTATATATTTCTCATTATTATAACAACTCACTAAAGTTTACTAAATTCACATATTTGCATTTTAACGTCTTATTAAATGTTGAAGTATTAAAATTTGGATTTTTTTTCCAAAAAGTAATTCTTTTATTCCTTACAAAATGCTTCATTGATGCCTAATAAATGCCTCTTTTTTTTATAATGTTTTGAAAACATTGGTTAAACATTCATAAATCCCTAAATTTTAAGAGAAAAATAACTTCACACATTATAACGGTTACTGAAATAAATACAAATACATGTTTTGTTTTAATAAAACATTCTTTTACAAGAGTTCCAAAAATGTTACAATAAGTAATTAAATGCTTTTTTTCAAGTTTTGGAAACATTTACTAAATGTCCTAAAGTAAGAGCAAAATAAATTCCCTTACATTTATTAATATGTTGAATGACATCCATTAGCACTTTACAAGAATGATAGACATTTTAAGATTTACATAAGAACTTTTTAATGGCTAATAAAACAAATGCTAATTCTATTTGAGAAACAAAGTCTTGGTTGGATGCCAAAACTTAATTTAGCGACAATTAAGTCTCCTAAAATATTTAATGACATTCATTTCTTAGTTTTCAAAATACATTGTCACTTTTCAAAATAATACTTTTGAAACATTACTCAAGGTTTATGTATATTTTAGCAACAAAATTTTAATAACCTCACCATGTAGTTATATTAGAGATTTTATTGCCATATGAAACTTTAAATATCATAATCAATTCATATTTTGAATTTCGAAAAACCTTTATTATACGTGAATGTTTCTTTAAAACAAAAACATTCATTCTAATTTAATTATAACTCTGAATATGCATATTAAAATTTATTTAATAGCTGTAACCATAGAATTTACTTACTTGGAGTGATTAATGATAATTTCTTGTAGAATGTTCATTACTGCAGGAATAATGGTATCTATTCCATTATTTCCCCTATCTAGTCATTCTTCTCTATATTCTTAAATAAGCATACTTCGCCTACTAACTTCTTTATTCATCACAAAACATTCCAAATAAATACCTTCTTTTCAAAATTATAATTTTTTAAACATTTATTAAATGCTAATAAATTCTCAAATTAAGAGTAAAGTAATTCTCAAATAAGTTTCACATTTTCTACCACTACAAGGTTTTGAAGGAAAGAATCTTATATTTTTTAAAGTTATGTGAAACTTAATCATATAAAATATGGGTAAAATAAGAAAACGGAAAATTCCTGTAGACTATGAAATTTAAAAGTTGTTATGTGGATATTGCAACAATTACAAAATTAAAATTTCCACTGTTTGTCACCTTTTAAAGGAGTAACATTCTTTTACTTTTTTTAAAGCTCATAAATGTAAATTCTTGTAGTTTCTGGTCCATTACTAACATCTTTAAAGAATTTGTTATTTCATTTTCAAAATTTTACATTTATGGTTTGTCAAACGGAAGAAATAGTAATCTTTTCCAAATTTCTCCCAAAATGTCTATATTTCCAAAATTCATATTTTTTAATTTCTTTTTGAATATAAATGTTACATAGTTTGAGCCCATCCATGAAATATGCTATAATTGTTTCAGATTTCCATTCTACAAAATAATTTAGCTAAAAATCATTTCTGTAGGTTTTACGTCTTTTTGTCAATTAGGAAAACCTATATAACACCTCGCATTTTTAAGTAAATAATAAAATAAAATTTGAAAAGATTCCAAAATTTGGTCACGGGATTAGCATCATTGCGTCCATGGTGATTTTCTGGTCAATTTAAACAAATGATTGCAGCAAACAGATTTAAGAGAAAGAGATACATTTAAATGAAATATTGTGATAAACATGGAAAGAAGGTATAAGAAAAAGAACAATGACCACCATTATTTTTAGACTTGGTAACAAAGACTATGTAGTCCAGTTGGTAAGAGCATGTAGCTTACAAGATAGAGGTGCAAGTTCAATTCCCGCGGGCGCCATATTTTTATTTTAGAGGAACAACTAAAACAATACATGTTCTTAAGGGATAAATATGTATAAACGCACATATAAGAAAAATTGTACATATAAGGAAGTACAAAAATATATGTATACATGCATATGTAAATATATACATATATATGTGCATATATATATACACACACACACAATGGAGAAATTTGAAATAAGGATGCAATCAAAGAAATATGATAAGAATTAAATAATGGGACAACACCGTTTGAATTTTGAAATTGAAATAAAAGTTATACGTATATATATATATATGTGTAAAATGGGAATTAGAAGTTTTGTACACATATAAGGAGTTTATATGTAAGTATAATGTTTAAATAATTCCAGAAATTCAAATGTTTAATACAAACGTTATCAAATAAACATCTATGCCTAAACCAGCTCGTGGGACCCAAACGGGTCGACCCACACCTGCCTAGGTCGACCTATGGGTCGACCCAAAGGGGGCTAGGTCGACCCTAGGATCGACCTACCCTTGATCCGGGCAGATTCATTTGATGAATCTGGACTATTATTCTTACCACGTTCGTTGCTGACTCAGTGCTGCATGTACGATAAGATCTTAAACACCTATAAATTGGCTAGCAGAGCCTAGCCTAAATGTCATATTTTCTGAGAGCAGAGCCTAGCCATTCTTCTTCCTCCTTAAATCTCTTCAGAAGATAGAATAATTAGTCTAAGGAAATCCTGATTCAAGATTTGGAGGAAAAGAATGTATATCTGCAAATGGATGTTCAGAATTCTATTTGAAGTAAGGTAAATTCTTGAATCTGGTTAATTTAAATTTCTCCTCTTTCTTCCCTTTTTCTTTTAGTTGAGAATTGTGGATCCATGGTTATTTAGGTTCTAAATTTAGTTAAGGGAGCCATGGAATGCTAGGTCTGGATCAGATTCATGAATTGGAAAGCTATTATGTGAGTGGATACAAGTTATGCCTTTTTATAACGGTATATTTATCATTTGACATTCCCCGTTAATATGTATAATAAATCCTCTGAAATGATTAATCTACTAAAATGTAAATCTACTGAAACGTATAAACCTGTTAAATTGTGTGGAAAAGATTAATGTTCTATATATATGTGTTCTAATACTTGTTAATTGAATACTGTAAGTTAAGTTACAGTGAAATTGGGAATAATTGTAATGTCATATTAGACCCGTTCTCCATTAATCATATGTCTGAGTTGGAATTTACTATAAATGTTGTAATTAGGAAATTTGCATTGAACATGAATGATTGTTTAAGAATATTATCATACCAAAAGATTGTAAATAAGAATTACAATGAAATCTGGATGAATGAATATGCCGAAACTAATAACAAAAAGAAATTTGTGAACGTACTTAGACACGAGGTTAAATTCAACTTATGGTAGAAGTCTCCCCAGAGCCACCCGACAAATCCAGCATCCACAAGTGGTTTATTTAATGTGAGTGGTCTAGTGCGTAAACATGCATACAACGGTGCTAAAACACGAGGTTAAGTCAACTTATGGTAGAAGTCTGCCCGGAACTGCCCGACAAATCCAGCGTCCACAAGAGGTCGACTTAATGTGAGAGGTATGGTACATAAATGTATATATGTATATAACAGGATATAAATAAATGGCATTAATTGTAATTAATGGGAATGAATGAAAGTTACAACAGTAAAAGAATTGGAATGAACGGGGAATGATAATAACCTATTGTGAATAAACCTAAAAGGTAAAAAGGAAAGATAATAGGTAGGCTTGTCTTAGGGACAAGTGGAAATTATAACTTAGGTTATAATAAACGATAGAGTGCATGTGATAACTTATGGAATGAAATAAGTTGTACTTAATCATAAATTAAGTAATCTGTAAATGTGGAAACCTGAAACTTATTGTTTGTAATAAGTAGAGAAGGGGGGCTTATGAAATGCAATAAGTTGTACTTAATTATGAATTAAGTAATCTGTAACTAGAGAAATTGAATCCTTCTGATAAGAAGGACATGTTATCTATAAACTTGAGAATATGAAATTTGGTGATAAGAATAATATGCTAATAGCTTATTAATGATGTTAAATGGGTCAAGCTATATAACTGAAATCAATAAGCAAGAGGAACTTGGTAACTTGAATAAGAAGTCAATATGACTTGAAATAACCAAGTTAGTTGGAAAGCTAAAGAGGTAGTGCAAGCGCGTAACTAAATTGTGTCTAATAATGCATTAACCGAAAGCATTGGGACCGGCCCTTACGTCTGAAGGTGAATAACCTAACGGAGTAGATCTTCGGGGTGTCGTGAGGCACAAAGGGAGCGTACGCCCATCTGATTATCCTGCCTATTCTGCTTATTTTTATGCTGGCTTCGAAGGACTGGAAGGGGAAGCACGCGACTTACTAGGATGTGGAGGGTACTCATAGTAGTCCTCTGTGCGGTAGCAGCGTTTAGGCTGTGCTCGCATAGGTTGGGTCTGCGTGTTACTACCCGGTGAGTATACCTTGACTGCCACAATAGGGGGTAGTCAGAAGGCTGTAGGGTGGCATAGGTGATTCAATGATCTGGTTGCCTTGTGACTAGGCGGTTATGTCCATTTTATCTATTTGCCTTTAGCAGGTCTAACCATCTGTTTGATAGCAGTCGTCGGGTACCAGCCATCGACAGTCAGCGTGATGTGGAAAGACGGAGATCTAAACCTATAGATCATCGACCTTTCTCTATCAAGGCTTTTTTTGCAGGACATGTCAATTAGGATGTTGTTTCTTCTTTTTCTGGGCCACATCACAAGCTCTCAATTTTGTTTTTCTTTCACTAGTTGAGGGAGGGGTCTGGTGGGGCCATAGTCACCGTGAAAATGCAGACCATAACATCTGTGTATACAGAATCCGAAAAATCTCCCAAAAAAGTTCTATGTTTCTGATATAGCCCTGTTACGGAACTCGGTGCATAGTAGATAATATGTATGGATACATTCATACCGTTTCCGAATGGTGTATCATAAAGGTTATGACATCGAGTACGATTGACTATACGTACGTGAGAAAGTTTAGATACATGCATGTCGGCTCCAGGTGGTGTATAATAGACTCAAGGGCATTACTCTATGATGGAATTTGATTCGATTGAAGGTGGCATTCTGTATGCTTGCGTAACATGGCGATGGTGGAATGTAGCGTTGTTATACGGAGTTCCGTACATTGTTCCATTGTAGCAAGAGGGACTACGAATATTTCTGTGGCGTTACGGTAGAGACCGTGTGTGTGGGGTACCATGGGGTGTACCTTGATGTTGGGGGTAGCTATATACATATTGTATTAGGTTAGTCCACTGGGAAGTAGATGGGTATGACGTGTGTGTAAGCCTTAAGTGTTGTTAACCCAAGTAACCTAATAAATAAGAAAATGTAACTGAACGGTATATGTAGGGTTATCCAAAATGCGTAGTTTAAATCCAGTCACCTGAACTTGTGCTCTGACCCGCTCCTCATAACATACTCGCAGGTTAGATTTGTGGTAGAAATATGATAGATTTGGATACTGGTTAGGCAGTATTATCATCTGGGTAAGGCTATATTTTGATTATATTATATTTTATCCATTCCACTCTGAGATGTTTTCTGAGCTCTCATATATTTTGTATCTCTGTCTTTTCTGCAGGATACTAGACAAACCAACACGAGTTTCGACAAATTAGAATTTTGGAAAAAAATCAATCTGTCGGAATTCAGGTTGTTACATTTGGTATCAGAGCCTAGGTTTAGGATTCCTGTATAGATAATAAGTGAACGTATTTGTATTTTCTTAAAATATAAATATATTATATGTATACCTAGATCCATAAAGGAACCCTCTAAATAGAAAGAGAAGATTATGGTAAGTATTGGGATATCTGTTTTATGCACTATAGAAATGAATATAGAAATCAGAGACCCTTAGGTAATTTGGGTGGGACGTGTACAATATGCTTTGTATTGGAGAAATATGGATCCCATATGTTAGTATTTCATATTAGTGTGTTTGGAAGTAAAACCTTATTAATTGGAAATAGTTATAAAGAGGGAAATGGATTAGGAATATACATAGTTGAGAGAATTGACTTTGTGGGAGTGTCTAGGAAAGCCTAGGTAAGTTGGAAACCCACTTTGAGTCTAACCCCATTGTTAACTTTTAAGAACTTGAAAATGTAAAAGCTTTTGGAAGATGGTTTATGGTGTTTTCAAGTTTTGATCTTAAAAGTTACAGTTTTAAAATATGCAAAGAACATATTTAAAAAGTACATATTGAGTTTTGAAGTAAAATGGGGTATATTTTGGAAATAGTGATTTCTTGTGAAAATTGTGTCTAAATTGAATTTCTCTCAGTAAAAGGTGCACATTATAGAGCATGTATAGCTCGTTAATTTTCTTGTTATATTATATGAAATGATTAAAAAGCAAAACATAAACAATGTTGCTTTTTATTGAAAGCTAGAATTTTCAGTAAATAAAATTTTGAAATCTCTATTCTTTTAACATTCGTTTTTTTATAATTGCTTTGACATAAAATTTTGTTGGGCAGACAAAATAAGTTGTAGAAATTAAGAATAGAATGGATGTTTGTAACTAGTTGTAAGTAACTGAAATGACAATGTAAGTAAGAACAGTTGTAAACCTAGTTTGGAATATAGTTATCCTTGTCTACTCCAGTTTTTGTTATTTGAAAAAAAAATGATTTGCATTTTTATGAGATGACATGTTTTTATGGTTTGGAAAAAATAAGTTTCATGAGGAAAATAAAAGTTTTAACACTTTTTACTTTTGGAAGGGAAAGGAATCCAAACCACATTTTAAAAAATCATGGAGTAGGCAAGGACAAGTGCCTAAGGAAGATGAGAAAAGTTTTGAGGCTATGAAATAGATAGCGAGAATTATCTTGGAATAATGGTAAGTTCCCGTAGAATGCGTAAGCATTGAAAAACCTAAGATGTTGCTTGGAAATGACTGTTAGTACACAACCAGGACTAGTGGTGACTACTAGATAGTGAAGGGCAAGTACGTTTTTAGATGATGTTGCTAATATTCCTGCTAGAGGTAAAACCCGTTATTACATTTTTATTGGGATTGTTCAGTTATTTTTTTTCCTATTGGGAAGTTAGGGTAATACTTAAACCTCTCATTGATACCGTGGTTGAACTTTTCTAACTAGGGGGGAGATAGTCTTGAGATTTTTGGCCCTTAGTAGTAGCTGTGTAGAGCATCTTTTTTCCTATTTTAGTTGAAGGACTAGAAGGCTTGTTTAAAACTAAACTTAGATCAGAGTATTAAGTTAAATAAGCTAAGAAAAGAGTAATGGTACAACAAAAAGGAAACAACAAATTCAGTAAAGCAACAAACATGACAGTTAAAAAAATTGAAAATTCTGAGAAAAAGTGAATAAGAATAATTTTTTCTAAGATAAGTTGAAAAAGAAAATCTGTAATAGAGAAAGTTTTCTTATGTGGGCTGTGCTTGGATAGGGAATCTTTATATAATAGTTAAATAAAATCCAAGTACGGATAGAAAAAGGTGAATAAAAGAAAAAACGAGGATGTGAAGCATTCCATTTTCCACCTTTTTGTAACATAAGAAATCGTATTTAGAAAATTAGTTTTTTCTGAAATTTGAAAAATACAGTTGCTTGGTAGGGTTTGGATGTAAAAAAATTGGATGAACAACGCTCTTGTTCAATAAGAGTGCAGGAAAATTTTAGATGAAAAAGTATTTTGGTTTTCAATTATCGCATTTATATAGAAATTGCCAGTATATTTAGGATGTGTACATCATGTTTTTAAAGATTTTTGAAATATTTGCGTACATATAGGAGGTACCGCTTAGGCATACATGTATTACTATGTTGTATTACACTTTGCATGAATGCACATATATTTGCAAACATTGGATGCATACATGATGGATGTATGTTATGCGAGGGATTATTTAATTTTACCCTTATCAAATTTCGGGGACGAAATTTCCTAAGGGTGGGAGAATGTAACACCCCACATTTTTAATTAAATAATAAAATAAAATTTGAAAATCTTCCAAAATTTGGTCACGAGATTAGCTTCATTGCGTCCGTGGCGATTTTCTGGTCAAATTAGACCTATGGATTGCAGAAAACAGATTTAAAATGAAAGAGATACATATAATTGAAATATTGTAACAAACATGAAAAGAAGGTATAAGAAAGCGAACAATGACCACCATTGTTTTTAGACTTGTTAACAAAAGGCTATGTTGTCCAGTTGATAAGACATGTGGCTTTCAAGAGAGAGGTTCAAGTTCGTTTCCCATGGGCACCATATTTTTATTAACGACTAAAATAATACATGTTCTTAAGGGATAAATATGTATAAACGCAGGCTTTAGAATAAGAGCATATAAATAGACATCAATGAAAGTTGTCATATGGAATGTATGGCGTTTGGGAGACCATTCAAAATGTCATGCTATTAATCTAGTTTTGTCCCCACTTAATCTAGATGTACTTTTACTTCAAGAAACTAAACTTTCTGATTCATCAAATTATCACTTTAGATTGATTGGTAGATCCTCATTGTCTGGGTGGGCTTATGTTAATGCAGTTGATAATAGAGGTGGCCTATTTACTGCATGGATTGAATCTGTGTGGTCTTCGCATCAAACCTTTTCCAATCAGTTTGCTCTGCATGTAGCTCTTAATCACATTGCCTCTAACACCATCTTCTTCTTTCTAATATTTATGGCCCTCAAGATGCTCATGAAAGAATAAATCCTTGGGATCATTGTAAACAAATGGCTAACTTTTTTGATGGACCATTGGGTAATAGGGGGTGATTTCAATACCAATAGAAATGTTTATGAGTGAAAATCTGGAATCATTTCAACTGACACTGATGCTTTCAATTCATTCATTTTCGATTGTTGCCTTATCGACCCCCAATTTTAATCGTTCCTTCACTTGGTCAAGTTACAGATTGAATCCTTCTTTAGCTAAGCTTGAACAATTTATTTTTAATTCATCTTGAGGAGAGCTTCATCCACTATCATTTGTTTCCGGCCTTGCCTCTATAATTTCTTATCATTGTCCAATCATTCTTGATTCGGGTTCCCACTCTAATTTTAAGCATCCATTTAGATTTGAGCGCTTATGGTTACTTGAACCATCATTCAAGGAATTTATTAAACCAGTTTGGGAACATCCTATTCAATCTCAATTAGCTACCCACAAAATCGTTCTAAAGTTGAGATCATTGATAAAATTAATTAAACCATGGGCCACATTAGTTTGGGGATCAGTTCGTGCTCGAAGTTCTAATATACAAGATGCCATATTGAATCCCAACATTTTGGAGGAATCTCGTCCTTTAAATGATGAGGAATATAGCTCATTGAAGAACCTTGAATATGAATTAGATAGACTGTTCAAGTAAGAAGAAATTGGTTGGAAACAAAGATCTAAAACTAAATGGATTGATGAAGGGGGATAAAAATACAGCTTACTTTCATAGAATCGAAAATGGTAGGAGACGAGCAACTTACATTCTTGAAATCTCTCATGAAGGTCAGTTATACTCAAATCAAGATGATATTCTTCTCCTCTTCTCTAATTTTTATCGCTCCATTCTTGGTTGCTCGTCCTCAGACATTCCAGTTATTGATTGGAATTTTCTTTACCCTTCTCATGGTGCCGTTTCCATTGACCAACCATTTTCTGCAAAAGAGATTTGGGCTGCTTTAAATGAAATGATTGATGATAAAGCCCCTGGTCTAGATGGTTTTGGGCCTTCATTCTTCAAATATTTCTAAGCCATTGTGAAAAATGATATCATGGCCATGTGTAATGAATTTTATGGTAACCCTAGCCTTATTTCTCATCAAAATTACGCTAACATTGTTCTTCTTCCCAAATTCTCCGATGCTAACTCCCTCTCTGATTTTCGTCCCATTTGCTTGCTTAATACCACTTTTAAAATTATCACCAAATCCCTTGCTAATCGTTTTCAATATGTGATTTCTGATCTTATTGGCGCTGAGCTATAAGCTTTCATTCAAGGACATTGCATTCTCGATCGTATTGCAGCTACTCAAGAGGTAATTTCTTATTGTCACAATACTGCTACACCTGGTGTCCTCCTCAAATTAGACTTTTCTAAAGCTTTTGACTCTGTTAATGGGGAGTTCATTTTACAAATGTTTAAACATAGGAGATTTTCTCAGTGATGGTGTAATTGGATTGATTGTATTCTTAAGACAAGTCACTCATCCATTTCTATCAATGGAAGCATTGGGGGTTTAATTAAATCCAATAGAGGGCTTCGCCAGAAGATCCACTATCTTCTCTTATTTTTGTGTTAATTGCAGATGTATTCAATCAAATGGTTAAGAGAGTGATTACAAATAACTATTTTGATGGAATTCATCTTCTAAATGATTCTCTTGCATTCTCTAACCTTCAATTTGCTGATGATACAATCTTTTCTTCTTCTCCTAACCTTTGCCATATTCACTGTCTTAAAGTGGTGCTACATGTGTTTGAGCTTACATCAGGTCTTTCCATTAATTTTTCAAAAAGTTCAACTATAATGTTAGGAAAAGTTGATCATTTGGGTCCATCTATCTCTTCTATCCTTAATTGTTCTATTCATAATTTCCCAATACTTTATCTAGGAATTCCTCTTAGGCCTACAAAGCTTCATAGATCGGATTGGTTGCCACTCATTCATACGATTGAAAAAAGGTTATCCTCGTGGAAGGCTAATTCCCTTTCCTCAGCTGGTCGTTTAGTGTTGGTTAAAGTGGTATTAACTGCTTTGCCAACATATTGGATGTCTTTTCATAAGCTCCCTAAATAGGTAATCTCGAAAATTGATTCAATTAGAAGCGCTTTCTTATGGAATGGGGAAAAAGTTAAAAAATTGGTTAATTGGAAAACTATGTGTTTACATATTAATCAGGGAGGCTTGGGTATAGTTAGTCTCTTTAATTTCAATTTGGCTCTTCTATCAAAATGGTTATGGCGCATTGTATCAACAGCTCTTTCATATGGAAAGACTGAATTCTTTCTCTTTATTATTCTAGAAATTCTCACCATGTTTTGCACTTTCTCCCCTCTATTAAGCCTTCTCCTTTCTGGTCTGGTGTAATTTCATGTATTCCTCGTAATAAAAATTTGGTTCATGTAAGTCTTGGTAATGGTGAAACTTGTCTATTCTCGGATGATATATGGAATGGCCAGCTCCCTCTATCTCAACTTTTCCCTTTTATTTCCAATGTATGCTCTTCTATGGTGAATTTGATATATAATGGTCCTTCTTCTCTTTTTCCTACATCTATATTCGATGTTCATGTTCTTGATAATCTCCTTGATGTCTCAAGTGTAACACCCCGTATTTCTAACAACAATGATGTTCATAAATTAATGAATAATTAATCTCAGACGTGAGAGTTAAGGGAAACGGGTTTCGCGGTTGCGTTCGTCTCGGAAAAATACGCGAAATAGAGTCCGAAATTTCGTGAATCGGAGTCCGTATGACTGAGATATGGCCTTTAGAAGTTTCACAAAAAATCAGAAAACGAAACAGATTTTAAAAATGCAGAATATGGGCTAGGCGGGATAATTCCCGCCCAGACCAGGTCGACCTGAGAGTTGACCTGGGGGTCGACCTGCCCACCAGGTCGACTAGGGTGTCGACCTGGGGGTCGACCTCCCTGGTCGAGCCCAGGTGACCTGGGTGCACTGATTTGGGATCCGGGCTGTGTTTTGGTGGCTAGTGACGAGATCTGATGGCTCTAATCTAATTTAGGGTTAATCTAATGGCCTAAAACACTTAACTAATCTATAAATACACCCTAAGACTACCCTAATTCATACTAAAATTGGAGACAACGTCGTTATGCCGTCAAAATGCAACTAGAAGGAGCCACCAACAAGTTAAAGAGGAAGATAGCTTCTCAAATCAACTTCTAATCAACTCTAGCAACTTAATCTTCTTCATAGAAGTGCTAATCAACAAGTTGTGAGTTTCTATGCCTTTAGCAAGCAATTGCTAAACTAATTATGATAGGATATAATGAGGCTAGGGTTATGAATGTGGATCAATGCAAGTTATGTTATCATATGCTATGTGATCATGATGCTAGTTATGCAAGTTTTATGCCATATGTTCATGATGCTAGTTATGCAAGTTTTATGCTATATGTTCATGATGCTAGTAGGAAAATCACTATGATAAACATTGATCCATTATGACACCATGTTATGCAAGTTTGGTGTTTGATTATATGCAAGATCATATATGACAAGTTATGCAAGTTTGGTGTTTGATTATATGCAAGATCATATATGACATGTTATGCAAGTTTGGTGTTTGATTATATGCAAGTTCATATATGACATGTTATGCAAGTTTGGTGTTTGGTTATATGCAAGTTCATATATGACATGTTATGCAAGTTTGGTGTTTGATTATATGCAAGTAACATGTGCAAGTTTACACCTTTGTATGATATGCATACATGTGCAAGTTTACCCCTTTGTATGTCATGCATACATATGCATGTTTACCCCTTTTTATGATAAGAGTAACATATGCAAGTTCATCCCTTTTTAGACCTATGACATGTATGCAAGTTTATCCCTTTATGATAGGTCTATGACATGAACATCTATGCAAGTTACCCTCTTTATGACATATGTGATTCATGCAAGTTTGGGTTGGTTATTTATGCTAGTTGGGTTTGATGCCATGCTCATATATGCAAGTTGACACCTTTAGAACCCATGTTGATGCTAATGTTATGCTAAGTAGAACCCATTGTATTTGTGATGAATCTTCCCTTTTAAGTATGTCATGTTAGCGTGTTACGTGGGGAACGATGGGGTTAATATTCATATTAACAAAATTGTGGTGAAATTGGTATGATGTTGCATACCATGAGTGGATGGACATAATTGAGTCAATTATGTACATCATTAAATTGGAATTAATTAGGGAAAATTAATTCAAAATATGGGGGTGATTAATTATGTGTAATTAATCGACTAAGACACGAGGTTGGACCCTTTTGTAGCATAAGACTGCCCGGACCCGACCGGCAAATCCAGCGGCTACAAATGATTGGCCCAATGTGAGAGGTCTTAGGCATAAACTAAATACGTGACAAGTGTAAAGACACGAGGTTAGACTCGGTTATGGCGTAAGGCTGCCCGGACCCGACCGGCAAATCCAGCTGCCATAAAAGATAGTCTAATATGAGAGGTCTTTGCAAAGGTTACGGTCTTAATCAATTAAGATACACTTAACCAGATAATCATGTAGTGGGGCATGAGGGGTTAAGTGAGTGCCTTGGGTGGCATGTGGAAATCTAGTGGGTTGCCTTGGGTGGCAATAGAAAATACGATTAGAATACTTAACCAAGTGGAAACATGTAATTAAACATGATTAAAGGGTTAAGTGGGATGCACTAGAAAAGGGACAAGCTTAGGTGGGTAGCTTGTGGGGGCCCATTTCAACCAGTAACCCAAAACGTATCTTTGTGGGCTCGACCCAAGTCGAGGACGGGACACGCATACTGGGCTTGACTATAAGAGGCCAAAAACGGGTTAGCGGTGGCAACGCAAGTCCAACGGGTTTCATATGCATGTGTGGACCTGGGCTGGTAGGTAAGACGTTGCTGCATCGTGTAGGTATAAGCTGTGCACCATTGGTTGTATCGGGTTGCCACTTTGGGTAGTGATACACCCCACTGTGGGGCCAGCACGGGTATCTACGTTAGGGAGCCGATCGCTTGGGGAGTAGTGGGTACACCTAGTGGAGATAGGGGCAGACGGCACCTATTTGGTCAGCTAGGGGTACACGAAACTACTAGTTATATTTTCTAAGTCAATGGGTGGGATCAACCTTTAAGTAGGAATGACTGGTGTGGTGCAGTGTAGTAATTACCCTTGGGTGGGTAGATGCGTCTTTACCGATATCTTAGTTCTTCCTATGTCTAGTTGGCTGCTTAGTGTAGTCATTTATCCCCAGTCGTTACCGTGCCAAGTTTATATCATACCCTAATTACTTTAATGATTGTATTGTTAAAGTTATTGGGCTCACTCAGACTTATGTCTGACCCCGTTGTTTTTATCTTTTTCCCAACCCTTAGGTTCTCAGAGTGGGCCTAGCACTAGTGGGCTTTGATCAGATTGCTTTATCTATATTTTGGAGCTTGGACCGTGATGTAAAGCTCAGCTTATCTTTTCTATTATGGTTATTAGTTATGTAGTGGGATTATGTACTTATGTTTTTATCAAGATGGATATTTAGTACTTGACTCTTGTTTAGTTGGTTTTGGTATTGTAACCAGACATGTTTATCTTCTGCTGCAATGAAATGATGTTTTAATTTTTCAAGTATTATTTATATCTGTCTTGTTGTAATTTTTCTGTTCTATATTCACTTAAAATACTCCACCGATGCTATGGCATTCCCTTAGTGAGTGTCCGTAGCGGGTGTGGGGTGTTACACGTGGTATCAGAGCTAAAGGTTACCAGAACAGATAATTTTTTTAGAAAAACTATTTTTCTAAAACATTTTTGGAAGAAGTATTTTCAAAAACATGTCTTTTAAGAGAAAAGTTTTTGAAAGAAAAGCATAATCCCCAATAGCCATATCTTTATCTTTCGAATTCTCCGTTTTGAATCTTTCCTCTTTCGTTTCAGCATGGCTGAAGATCTTAACTTTCCGGAGGGTGTAGCGATACCTGTATGGTATAGGAGGTTGATGGAGGCTAGGGCCGCCACTGCGGGTCCAGCAAATGTTCCTCCACCAACGGTTGCACCCGATCTTCCTCCTCCTCCTCCTCGAGCGGATACTTTTGCTAAGACTTGCAAGGAATTTAAGGCTATGGGAGGGAAACCTTTTCAAGGATCAGAAACTTTTGTGGAAGCTTGGGATTGGCTTAAGGAGGTGGAAGAATTGATAGATATCTTTGAGATGGAAGAAGGAAAGAAAGTCAAGTTAGCTGCTTGGTTAATGAAGGGAGAGGCCTCGTTTTGGTGGGAGGTCACTAATGGAGAATGCCTAGTTGACTCTTAGGCGGATTTCAGACAAAGGTTTGTGGCAAAGTTTCTCTCAAGGGCGGAAGAGAATCTGTATATGGAAAGGTTCTTGACTCTAAAGCAAGGGAACCTATCAGTGAAGGAATATGTCAACAAGTTTAATCAGTTGGCAAGGTTTGGCATAGACATGGTGAATACACCGGAGTTGAAGGCTTTGAGGTTCGTTAAAGGCTTGAATGAACCGATGCATGGATTGGCCATGACTCACATCCCTATGGGGGCCACCTTTGAGAAGCTAGTAGACATGACACTTATGCATGAGGAAGAGAAGGGTCCCAATGCTAATAAGGCAACCGAGAAGAAAGGAGATCATAAGAGACCTCAACAGCAACAGCAAAACAAGGGTGGGAAAGGCAACTGTGGCAAGGGAAAGAAGAAGTGCTTCAATTGCGGGACACCAGGCCACCTAAGCAAAGATTGTCGGAAGAAGAAGAAGACTGGCTGCTTCCACTGTGGCGAAGCAGGGCATCTAGTGAAAGACTGCCCAAAGAAGGGGCAGAGGACGGGATCTACCTCAAGGGGACAGGTGCAAGCTCTTATGGCACCAGGTCAGGCAAGGGGGCAAGTTCAGGCTCTCGCGGTTCCACCGATTCAGGAAAGAGGTAGAACTATTTCCGTTGAAAGTCTGGTTTTTCTATTTGATCATCCTGTCCGTACTTTATTTGACTCTGGCGCATCGCATTCGTTTATTTCATCATCGTTAGTTGAGCCACTGCACTTAGACACCAGTCTAGTAGATGATCCCTTGGTTGTCTCAAAACCAATTGGGGGCTCCACTTATTTGTCCATGATATGTTTGGGTTTGAGGATTTCTATACTTAGCGTTGAGTTTAGATGTGATGCTTTTGTTTTGGGCTTCACGGGCTATGGGTTGATTTTGGGCGTGGACTGGTTATCCAGTAATGGTGCCGTTCTTGATTGTGAAAGGAGAGTTGTTAGGCTCATGACCCGCTTGGGGAACACTCTCGAGATCTCTTGTAATCCCATGGATTCTGTTATGCTAAGTTATCTTGAATCGCTTGACGCTTCGGTCGAGAGTTTGCGATCTGTTAGAGTGGTCCGGGAATACTCGGATGTGTTTGAGGAGGTGAAGGGCTTACCTCCAAAGCGAGAGATAGACTTCCGAATATATCTGGTAGACAATTCTAAGCCAGTATATTTGCTAGTGCGCCACATGGCTCCTCGTGAGAGGAGGGAACTCCATAAGCAAGTAGGGGAGTTGCTTGAGAAGGGCTTCATAAGACGAAGTATATCGGAGTGGGGTGCTCCAGTAGTTTTTGCCACGAAGGCAGATGGGTCCCTCAGACTTTGTGTTGACTATAGAGAACTCAACAAGCTTACAAAGAAGAATAGACACCCATTGACGAGGATTGATGATCTCTTTGATCAGTTGGTTGGCGCCTCAGTGTTTTCACAGTTGGACTTAGCCACGGGGTTTCATCAGTTGAGAGTGGCTGAGAATAACATAGACAAGACTGCCTTTAGGACTCCGGATGGTTTCTATGAGTGGCTGGTGATGCCCTTTGGTTTGACGAATGCCCCTGCATATTTTGTTGATTTGATGAGTAGGGTGTTCAGGGAGTACCTTAATAAGTTCGTGGTGGTCTTTGTGGATGACATCTTAATCTTTTCTAAGAGCGAAGAAGAGCATGCCCTACATCTTAGGGAAGTGTTGGAGACTCTTCGAGCGCATAGCCTTAAGGATAAATTCTCTAAATGTTACTTTTGGAGGAAGGAAGTGCGGTTCTTAGGGCACGTGGTCTCTAAGGAAGGGATAGCTGTGGATCCCGCGAAGGTAGTGTCCATCCAAGATTGGAAGGTTCCGAAGAATGCTACCGAGGTGAGGAGTTTCTTGGGGTTGGCTGGCTACTATAGGAAGTTTATCAAGGACTTCGTGAAGATATCAGCCCCATTAACTCGCTTGACGAAGAAGAATCTAGTCTTCACATGGGACGTAGATTGTGATGATGCGTTCCAACGGTTAAAGAGAGCTTTAACCACAGCTCCAGTCTTAGTGTTGCCAGATGGGAGTAAACCATTTGTTGTTTATACCGATGCTTGTGGGACAGGACTAGGCGCAGTCTTAATGCAAGAGGGAAGGGTAATAGCCTATGGGGGAAGGCAGTTGAGAAAGCATGAGAAAAATTACCCTACCCATGATCTAGAGTTGGCCGCTATTGTTTTTGCACTTAAGTCTTGGCGCCATTATCTTCTTGGCGAGAGGTTCGAATTGTTCACTGACCACAAATCATTGAAGTACTTGTTTTCTCAGAAGGATTTGAACTTAATACAGCAAAGGTGGATGAAGTTCTTAGCATCCTATGAGTTCGAGATAGCGTATACCCCTGGCAAGGGTAACGTGGCGGCGGACGCCTTAAGCAGAAAAAGGTTGTCTTTGAGTCCATTGTTCATTGAACGACGAAGCTTGGAATTTATCTCGATGTTTGACTTCAGACCCTCCGTTGACTTTGTACCCGGTTTGCTAGCATCCTTAGAGGTCAGACCTACTCTTTTGGGACGGATTGGCGAGGCACAGCGGGACGACCCACAGTTGGTTGAGTTGGTAGAGAAGCTCATAAGAGGGGAGTCGTCCATCCATTTGAGTAGGTACACCCTAGATGGTAAGGGGTGGTTGCGTAGAGACGGTAGACTTTGTGTACCGCAAGACGAGGGTTTGAAGAAGGCTGTTCTTGACGATCCACATCGTTCAAAGATGACCATTCATCCCGGTGGGGACAAGATGTACCAAGACATGAAGCGAGTTTTCTTTTGGGCTGGTATGAAGAAAGATGTGGCCGAGTATGTCGCTAGATGCTTGGTGTGCCAACAAGAGAAAGCGGAGCAAAAGAAACCCGGTGGGCTGCTTCACCCATTGGAGGTTCCGCAATGGAAGTGGGATAGCGTCTCGATGGATTTTATTGATGGGTTACCGAGATCAAGGAAGGGTAATACGGGAATTTGGGTTGTGGTAGACAGACTTACTAAGAGTGCCCATTTCATACCCGTGAAGAGCAAGAGGACTGCTCCATGGTTAGCTTTAGTTTACCTTCGAGAGATAGTTCGATTGCATGGAGTACCTTCTAGCATAGTGAGTGATCGGGATCCTATCTTCACTAGCGAGTTTTGGAAGAGTTTGCAAGAGGCAGTAAGGACTCAGTTGTGTTTGAGCACCGCATATCATCCTCAGACGGACGGCCAGACCGAGAGGGTGAATCGTGTTCTAGAAGACCTTTTGAGACTATGTATCTTAGATTTTGGAGGTACATGGGAAGAGCATCTTCCATTGGTGGAGTTCGCGTATAACAACAGCTTTCAGTCCAGTATTGGTATGGCTCCTTTCGAAGCTCTTTATGGAAGGCCTTGTCGATCACCTACATGTTGGTGGGAATCTACGGATAAGATCTTGCTTGGGCCGGATATGGTTAGAGAGACTTCGGAAAAGATTGATTTGATTAGAAGAAGGATGAAAGCAGCGCAAGATAGGCAGATTTCTTACGCGGATAAGAGGAGGACGAATCTTGAGTTTGATGTTGGGGACATGGTCTTTGTCAAAGTATCTCCATTACAGAATGTTGTTCGCTTTGGGTCCGTTGGGAAGTTAGCACCAAGGTTTGTAGGACCGTTTCCTATTAAGGAAAGGATTGGACAGATGGCATATAGAGTAGAGTTGCCCGAGAGACTTAGTGGAGTACATGATGTATTCCATGTGTCACATTTGAGGAAGTGCCTACATGAGACCGCAGAGGTGGTAGAGCCGAGCTTGCTTAGAGAAGTGGAGGTAGAGCGTGATGCGACGATTCGACGAGCTCCTACTCGCATCCTTGGGTCAGAGATTAGGAGGTTGAGAAACAGAGAGGTTCAACTAGTCAAAGTGCAATGGGGAGATGATGAGAGCAACGCTACTTGGGAGACAGAAGCGAAGATGCGTTCACTATACCCATTTCTTTTTGAGGGTATGTCTTTTAATTTCTCCTTTATCGTTTGTCTAGTACTTATCTTATCTTTAGTATGTCCTCTCGTTAGTACCTTTGACCTTTAGATAGGGTAAACCTATGGTTGAAACATGTGTTTGAGACATGTTATGATTGATGGACGCGTGTGGATGCAAGTGTTTGCTAGTGGTTGCTCGTGGATGCATATACACACACTTTAGACACTAGATCGGCTCGGTCACTTCATGTTGCATATTGCATATAATTGTGTGTAGGTAGCTATATTAATGGATGTATAATGGTTGCGTTATCATATGGATGATGCATTTTGGTGTATGGTTGTGCACACACGTAGAAATAGTATGTGTCGATAGGGTTCTTTCGCATACATATTGGATGCATGGCACTATCATGGTTTGCATTAAGGAGGTCAACTGAATCAGTAGACCGCCTGATTTTGCATTAGACAGGGAACATATACACACACTTCTTGCATATGTTCATACAACATTAGAAACTTTAAGGACAATGGATGCCCGTGTTTGATGGTTTAGTAGATGGTTGTTTGGTTGGTAGGATACGTTCTTCTTGAATTAGAGATTTTGGGGACGAAATCCTTTAAGTAGGGGAGAATGTAACACCCCGTATTTCTAACAACAGTGATGTTCATAAATTAATGAATAATTAATCTCATACGTGAGAATTAAGGGAAACGGGTTTAGCGGTTGCGTTCGTCTCGGAAAAATACGCGAAATAGAGTCCGAAATTTCGTGAATCGGAGTCCGTATGACTGAGATATGGCCTTTAGAAGTTTCACGAAAAATCAGAAAACGAAACAGATTTTAAAAATGCAGAATATGGGCTAGGCGGGAAAATTCCCGCCCAGACCAGCTCGACCTGGGAGTCGACCTGGGGGTCGACCTGCCCACCAGGTCGATTAGGGTGTTGACCCTAGTGTCGACCTGGGGGTCGACCTCCCTGGTCGAGCCCAGGTGACCTGGGTGCACTGATTTGGGATCTGGGCTGTGTTTTGGTGGCTAGTGACGAGATCTGACAGCTCTAATCTAATTTAGGGTTAATCTAATGGCCTAAAACACTTAACTAATCTATAAATACACCCTAAGACTACCCTAATTCATACTAAAATTGGAGACAACGTCGTTATGCCGTCAAAATGCAACTAGAAGGAGCCACCAACAAATTAAAGAGGAAGATAGCTTCTCAAATCAACTTCTAATCAACTCTAGCAACTTAATCTTCTTCATAGAAGTGCTAATCAACAAGTTGTGAGTTTCTATGCCTTTAGCAAGCAATTGCTAAACTAATTATGATAGGATATAATGAGGCTAGGGTTATGAATGTGGATCAATGCAAGTTATGTTATCATATGCTATGTGATCATGATGCTAGTTATGAAAGTTTTATGCCATATGTTCATGATGCTAGTTAAGCAAGTTTTATGCTATATGTTCATGATGCTAGTAGGCAAATCACTATGATAAACATTGATCCATTATGACACCATGTTATGCAAGTTTGGTGTTTGATTATATGCAAGGTCATATATGACATGTTATGCAAGTTTGGTGTTTGATTATATGCAAGATCATATATGACATGTTATGCAAGTTTGGTGTTTGATTATATGCAAGTTCATATATGACATGTTATGCAAGTTTGGTGTTTGATTATATGCAAGTAACATGTGCAAGTTTACACCTTTGTATGATATGCATACATGTGCAAGTTTACCCCTTTGTATGTCATGCATACATATGCATGTTTACCCCTTTTTATGATATGAGTAACATATGCAAGTTCATTCCTTTTTAGACCTATGACATGTATGCAAGTTTATCCCTTTATGATAGGTCTATGACATGAACATCTATGCAAGTTACCCTCTTTATGACATATGTGATTCATGCAAGTTTGGGTTGGTTATTTATGCTAGTTGGGTTTGATGCCATGGTCATATATGCAAGTTGACACCTTTAAAACCCATGTTGATGCTAATGTTATGCTAAGTAGAACCCATTGTATTTGTGATGAATCTTCCCTTTTAAGTATGTCTTGTTAGCGTGTTACGTGGGGAACGATGGGGTTAATATTCATGTTAACAAAATTGTGGTGAAATTGGTATGATGTTGCATACCATGAGTGGATGGACATAATTGAGTCAATTATGTACATCATTAAATTGGAATTAATTAGGGAAAATTAATTCAAAATATGGGGGTGATTAATTAGGTGTAATTAATCGACTAAGACACGAGGTTGGACCCTTTTGTAGCATAAGACTGCCCGGACCCGACCGGCAAATCCAGCGGCTACAAATGATTGGCCCAATGTGAGAGGTCTTAGGCATAAACTAAATACGTGACAAGTGTAAAGACACGAGGTTAGACTCGGTTATGGCGTAAGGATGCCCGGACCCGACCGGCAAATCCAGCTGCTATAAAAGATAGTCTAATGTGAGAGGTCTTTGCAAAGGTTACGGTCTTAACCAATTAAGAAACACTTAACCAGATAAGCATGTAGTGTGGCATGAGGGGTTAAGTGGGTGCCTTGGGTGGCATGTGGAAATCAAGTGCCTTGGGTGGCATGTGGAAATCTAGTGGGTTGCCTTGGGTGGCAATAGAAAATACGATTAGAATACTTAACCAAGTGGAAGCATGTAATTAAACATGATTAAAGGGTTAAGTGGGATGCACTAGAAAAGGGACAAGCTTAGGTGGGTAGCTTGTGGGGGCCCATTTCAACCAGTAACCCAAAACGTATCTTTGTGGGCTCGACCCAAGTCGAGGACAGGACACGCATACTGGGCTTGACTATAAGAGGCCAAAAACGGCTTAGCGGTGGCAACGCAATTCCAACGGGTTTCATATGCGTGTGTGGACCCGGGCTGGTAGGTAAGACGTTGTTGCATCGTGTAGGTATAAGCCGTGCACCATTGGTTGTATCAGGTTGCCACTTTGGGGAGTGATACACCCCACTGTGGGGCCAGCACGGGTATCTACGTTAGGGAGCCGATCGCTTGGGGAGTAGTGGGTACACCTAGTGGAGATTGGGGCAGACGGCACCTATGTGGTCAGCTAGGGGTACACGAAACTACTAGTTATATTTTCTAAGTCCATGGGTGGGATCAACCTTTAAGTAGGAATGACTGGTGTGGTGCAGTGTAGTAATTACCCTTGGGTGGGTAGATGCGTCTTTACCGATATCTTAGTTCTTCCTATGTCTAGTTGGCTGCTTAGTGTAGTCATTTATCCCCAGTCGTTACCGTGCCAAGTTTATATCATACCCTAATTACTTTAATGAATGTATTGTTAAAGTTATAGGGCTCACTCAGGCTTATGTCTGACCCCTTTGTTTTTATCTTTTTCCCAACCCTCAGGTTCTCAGAGTGGGCCTAGCACTAGTGGGCTTTGATCAGATTGCTTTATCTATCTTTTGGAGCTTGGACCGTGATGTAAAGCTCAGCTTATCTTTTCTATTATGGCTATTAGTTATGTAGTGGGATTATGTACTTATGTCTTTATCAAGATGGATATTTAGTACTTGACTCTTGTTTAGTTGGTTTTGGTATTGTAACCAGACATGTTTATCTTCTGCTGCAATGAAATGATGTTTTAAATTTTCAAGTATTATTTATATCTGTCTTGTTGTAATTTTTCTGTTCTATATTCACTTAAAATACTCCACCGATGCTATGGCATTCCCTTAGTGAGTGTCCGTAGCGGGTGTGGGGTGTTACATCAAGTCTAATCTTTCAAACCTAGATTTCTCACAACCCTAATAGATATGTTTGGGCTTTATCACCTAGAAAGGGATTTTCAGTGGCTTCTGTGTATCATTATATTAATTTTTCTGGTAGATCTTTTTCATTTTCAGGATTATGGAAAGTTCGTATGCCTACAAAGGTTCTCTTCTTTAATTGGTGCCTCATTCATGGTAAGGTTAATACCAGAGCAAAGTTACACATGCTTAATATGAATGATGATCCTCATTGTGCTTTTTGTGCAAGTCATGTAGAATCAATTCATCATTTGTTCTTTGATTGCGAGTTCTCATTTCCCATTCTTGCCGCCGCTAGCATTTATCTGCTTGGATTTATTACCAACATATCATCTTTGTTCGACTACTGGAAAAATAGTGCTGTTAATGTTGCATTAGATTCCTTTTTATCAATATACTGTTGATTCATATGGAAAGAGAGGAATGCAGTTGTATTTAACAAACCACTAAAGCTTTTTGAAGGATTATGCAAATTTATTATATACTACTTTCGATCATGGACATGTCAATCTTCCTCAGCTAGATTTATGTTTGCTCCACCAGTTAATAATAGCCCAGCTGAATCTGTGGGTTCAAATCATGGAGACTTGAGTCCAGATTTGCATTAGCTTGGTTATGTCTGCATGGTTTAGTACTTTCATAAGTGGTTCCTTATTTTGGCTTGTATATGTATTTGGTATTGCTTTAGGTCTCTGCTGTGTTGTTTTGTATTAGTTGTAAACGTCGAAACGTTGGGTGTTTGTGTGTTATTATCTCTCTCTCGAACTATTAGCCACTAGTTGGGCTTTTCAACTGGTTTTTATATATATATAATCAATGCTTAATCGTCCATGTAGTCTCGCTCTACACATCTGTTCTACTCAAAAAAATAATAGTATAAACGTATATATAAGGAAAATTATACATATAAGGAAGTATAAAAATATATGTATACATGCATGTGTAAATATATACATATATATGAGCAAATATATATGTACATATATATACAAACGATAAATTAGAAATAATGCCGCAATCAAAGAAATATGGTAAGAATTAAATAACAACATAGCACCGTCTGAATTTTGAAACTGAAATAAAAGTTGTGCGTATATATACACATGTAAAATGGGCATTAGAAGTTTTATATACATATAAAGAGTTTATATGTAAGTATAATGTTTAAATAATTTTAGAAATTCAAACTTTCAAAAAAACGTTGACAAATAAACATTTGTGCCTAAACCAGCTCGTGGGACCTAAACGAGTCGACCTACACCTTCTTAAGTCAACCTATGGGTCGACCCACCCCTGATCTGCGCAGATTCATTTGATGAATATGGAATGTTTTTCTAACCACGTTCGTTGCTCACTCAGCGCTGCATGTACGATAAAATCTTGAACACTTATAAATAGGCTACCAAAGCTAGCCTAAATCTCGTATTTTCTGAGAGGATGTCTAGTTGCTGTCATTCTTCTTCCTTCTCAAATCTCTTCATAAAATAGAATAATTAGTCTAAGGAAATTTTGATTCAAGATCCGGAGGAAAAGAATGTATATCTGCAAATGGGTGTTCAGAATTCTGTTCGAAGTGAGGTAAATTCTTGAATCTAGTCAATTTAAATTTCTCCTCTTTCTTCCCTTTTTTTAGTTGAGAATTGTGGATCCATGGTTATTTAGGTTATAAATTAGTTAGGGGAGCCATGGAATGCTACGTTT
Source organism: Allium sativum (assembly GCA_030737875.1). Lineage (NCBI taxonomy): Eukaryota > Viridiplantae > Streptophyta > Magnoliopsida > Asparagales > Amaryllidaceae > Allium > Allium sativum. Next base: position 42,007 of record JASFAX010002587.1, read on the forward strand.
GGACCAAATTGATGAATTGGAAAGCTATTAGGTAAGTGGATTTAAGTTATGCCTTTTTGATAATGGTATATTTATCGTTTGACATTCCCCGTTAATATGTATAATAAATCTGCTGAAATGATCAGTCTGCTGAAATGTATAAACATGTTAAACTATGTGGAAAATATTACTATTGTATATATACATGTTCTATTAACTTGTTAATTGGATACTGTAAGTTAAGTTACAGTGAAATTGGGAATAACTATAATGTTGTATATGACCTGTTTTCCATTAATCATCTATTTGAGTTGGAATTTACTGTAAATGTTATAATTAGGAAATTTGCAATGAACATGAATAATTGTTTAAGAATATTATTATGCCAAAAGATTGTAAATAAAAATTATAGTGAAATCTAGAAGAATGAATATGTAACAACCCGGAATTTTGGAAGGGGTTGCAATAGCTTAAAGAATTTTGGCGTTTAAAAAACAAATTAATTTAAGATTTAATCGCTGAAATTAAATGTTAGGACGGCGATCCATTTTCAAATGTAGTATTTACTTTTAGAATGAAAATGATTTAGTAACCTCAGTGTAAACAGTTTGCTAAAATTAACGGTATTAACAAATACTAGTTTGGAACCCGTGCTTCGCACACAGGTCAGTATTGAAAGTAGTGTGAACGTTTATCGAAGTTTGGCAGATAAACGATACTTGCGCCATTAAGTAATTTGAAACCATTTGTAGAGTTCAACTTGAAAATATGGATCTTGTAATTTAATTATAAAATTTAGTTTTGAAAATACTTGATATTTGATGATGGCTTTGAAATTTAGTCTATTTTCAGTCGTATTCTGAATCATCTTTGTAAAAGTGAATTTAAATTTTAATTCTAAATTTGTTTTGTTAAATTTTTACGGTATCAATATTTAAACTAATTTAAAAAATATTGTTGAGAAATTATAATTCGATTTTTTAACTTGGATATTTAATGTAAGCGATTTAGGCGTTAAATAGAAGATTTAGATAGATATTTGAATATATCAAATATATTATTGTTGTGGTGTATACTTAGAGTATTTTAATGGTATCTCCACTTGAACAGCACATTTTTTTAAATATCTATTGCCACCTATTAGCTGGTTCTGGATTTTTCTGCAAGCGTCCTCTATTATTTGTTTCACCGACCTTTTTCCCTTTAAATAGGAGGGACAGTCATTGGTTCCGGGGGAGGAGATTCTTTCCCTTATCTCGTGATTTTCTCCCCAAAATTTATGATCACTCTAGAGATGAACTTTTCCACCCATATCAAATGAAAATGGCCACTATCGATGGGAAATCGTCCCTTTAATGGCCGGTGCCACCTTCGAAATCAGTCACTACCCTCCTCTCCTGCTGTCGACCGTCGCGACAGTTCCTTACCATTCATTAGCCATACCTAGTCGCTGTTCAACAACCCGGGACACCTTCGTGACTGAAGCCAGCTCTCCAATCCTTCGATTACACGAAACGGGGTTACTTGTGTCTCGTTTTGCCATCACTGGTCATCGGACGTTAGAATCAGCCCAGACTGCTGCCCCCGACTCTGGCTGTCGCAAGAACATGCACCACCGACATGGCAGCTGAACCCTGCTCTGATCATTTGGGTAAACTTCGTCCATCATCACCAAAAGCTGCTCGGCATAACTCTTCACCAAATCTTCACTGGCCTTTCTTCCCTTTTCCGCCTTCGTTATGGACGAACCGAGACCGCCTTCTCGCAGCCGAGCTATTGCATTTTCCGTAGCCGACCTTCATTGCAGACCCCGCAATCCGAGCCATCATTGCCTGCATCCTATACCGCAGTAAAAGGTAAGTTTTAGTTTACGATTATACTTATATCAAATTCTCTACTTCACAGTTCAAAAAATATAAATTGTTGTATGTTGTCGTTTAACTGCTTGGGAGGGGTATCTCTATTCTAGTTGTGTTCACTACTGTTCTTTTGGTCTTGGCTTGGTTGTCACGAACATGATAAAGTTTAGATACACATTTTTGTGCAAAGCGGGGCTCATGCTTATAAGTCAATCACCAGTCAGTGAGGAATTCACCGAACATATTGAAATAAATATGCTGGCAGCAAAGTCTAACATGCCTGGATGAACTGAAGTAGGCATGATTGTCATTCACATAATTTTGGGTTGTGTTGAATGGGTTTCCAATGATTCATTAAGCCTATTAAACCACTGGCAGGTTCAACAATTCACCCTATTTGCATTTTTGTTCGATCTTCAGAAAACAATTGGTCAATCCTTTATAACGTGTACTGTTGTATACCTTGAACCTTACACATATAAACAGTTTCGATACATGTAAAGCTTTGCATGCAGGTGTAATGTTTTATATAAAAAGGGAATGTGCAACATAGAGTCATTAAAATGTAAGTTATGAGTATGCCACCGTGACAGTACATGATCACATGCTTCCCATTTTGGTAAACAATGTGCAAATTACCTTAATTCCTCTTGTCTTTCTCCAACATCACTTTCTTGCTTATATGGGATTTGGGAAATATGGCTATGTTTGTTTGAGTTTTTTTATATGGAGTAAAGTATTTGAATAGATGTTTGAGTTTCACCTGCATGTTTCTCTTTTTAAGTAGATCTTTATTTTTTAGTTATGGCAGCAAATAGTATAAGTTTGTCAGTAAGGGTAGAAAAGTTCATGAACCTATGCTCTTTTCTTGCATAGTGCTGCTACAAGTGCTGTTAGTGTGGGCATAATTTTTTTTACAGCCTTATATGCATATTAGCTGATGACTGAATGCACTTTTAATGTTGCAATTCCTATTGTAAATGTGAAAATGAGATGAGAAATACTTGAAATGGGATGTGTTCATCAAAATAGTAGTTGTACAGTACTCGTTGATTTACATATAATATTAATTCATTGTTTTATGGCATATCAATGCTAAGGCGTTTCATGTTTTATGGCACATTAATGCTTAGGCATTTCATGTTTTATGGCATATTAATGCTACCATGTTTGTGCCTTTCCCTGTAGCATGTAAAGTAGTCACGTTCTTTCCTTGTGAATGCTTTCAACTATTTTATCTTCATAAATATGCAGTTGTGCACGTTATTTTATACTTAAGTGAAAAAATCTTTTTGTATTAATCTTATTGTGCTACATTTATTCAATCATATTGTGCTGCATTTATTCACTTTGCTTTTTCACATCAATGGCATTTTGTTGTTTCACATACTTAAGGCTCTAACTGTTTTTGTCCTTTTCTCTAAAATTTTATGCACATGCAAGTAGCCAAATCTTTGCTATTAATTTTGCTTCTAGGCACATGTTTTTCTTTAGTTTATATTAAGTTATAATTATTTTAAGTTATACTAATGTTCCCGACTTACAGTGTGTGAACAGTT
>JASFAX010002588.1:0-45398 GCA_030737875.1 Allium sativum
ATATTTTTAACGACAAAACATTTTATTTCAACATATGAATTTCTATTCAATTCATTTATTCTATAAAATGATATTGTTATTTTTCTAACTTATTTTAGAAAATTTCGACGGCATAACGGCACGATACTAGAAACGGGACGAGGCCTAGCCTTATCCCCAGTCTAGTGAAGGCCCACGCCATTCACACATCAATCAAATCCATTCATTTCACCAAACATTTCAATTTCAATCAAATAATCTAACTAATTTTTGAAATCAAACAAACAAGTCCATGGTCTGTGGACGATTGTGTCGGGTGCTACTAAGCACCGTCTGCATCCTAGTATATATATATAACTAGAAAAAGAAATTGAAAGGTGAGAAATTCTCACAGATAGCTATCCTAGCCCCACGGCACTTCATTGATAGAAATCTTCATCGCTATCGCATCTTCGTCATCTTCGTTGCCCGTAGCCACTACATATATAAAAATCACACATTTTTACTTTGCTATTCAATATATAAAAAATCGAATTTTTACTATGCTATCTAATATATAAAAATCGAATTTTTACTATGATGTCATATAGATAAAAATTCCATTTCAAAAATATAGATTTCGCCTTTTCAAAAATATCATTATAAAAATCACATTTTTATTTTTCTACACATATAAAGATGATATTTCTAATTCTCTACATAAACAAAATTCATATTTCTACCACTTCCATATAGTAGAGATTATATTTTTAATACTTTAAAAATATAAACATCATATTTTTCTCCTTCGTTATATATATACAATAAAAATCAAATTTTTATTTCGTTACATATATAAAGATGATATTTTTACTATCTATATCATATAAAAATCGTATTTTTATCCTATCTATATTAGAAAAATTATATTTTGACAACGCTATTTTTAAAACAAAGAATATATTTTTAACTTGTTACTTTAGCCAAAAAGAATATATTTTTAACTTCTCCATAATATAAAAATTATATTTTTATTTTTGCAAACAAGTAAAAATCATATTTTTAATACTCCACACACATAAAATTATATTTTTCTCTAATTAAAAATTCGATTTTTATCCAACTAAGAATCATATTTTTCTTTGACTAAAAACTATATTTCTATTTGACTAAAAACTATATTTTTATCCAATTCAAAACCAAAGCTTTTTGGATGTTAAAAATCCAACCTTTATCTAAATAAAAAAAAAATAAACTTTCTTACATAAAAATTTCAGACTTTATCATACATAAAAATTTCAGATTATATTATATATAAATATTTCAGATTTTATTATATATAAATATATATATAAAAAAGAATATATAAAGGCTCACATCGATTGGATGAAGGGTCGGAGTTGCGCGCGAAGGCGGAGGGGAAGATGGCGCTGCGTCAGAGGGGGCTCTTCGCTCGAGGCCAGCAGTGGTGGGTCAATGGAGCGTCGAGTGGCGTTTGGGGTTGATGGGTTTGGGAATTGGGGTCGCGGGTTCAGGAGGCGAGAGGGGTTGGTAGCGGAGGAGGATCGGAGGTTGGAAGGGGGTGGCGGCGAACGATGGCCGGTGGTGGCCAGGAGGGAGAGCGCGATTTTTCTTTGTTGACCGTGGATTGAAGTTTAGGGTTATGACCCCTGTTTGACTTGTTTATATACTTATTTATTTTAATTATTTTATTTTCAAAAATACCATTTTTCTGATACGATCACCAAATAAAACCCAACGACTGTCTCCCCTAGCTAACTACCCCCATTCCGAACACAATGAGATATGTATCGTTAGCCAATTTTATCGTTTCGACTAGTTTTGATTTAAATTACGATATAAATCTTTATATATTCAATTTAAACGCACATTTCAATTTACCGGGGTCACATACTATCTCGAAAAATTCCAGAAAAATATTTTCTAACTTCGTATTGATGATACGGTCCTAACAAAACTAGTTTCATCGAATTCTGAGACCGTTTGAAAAATGGCCAATTTCCAGTCGATTAAAATCAACTGAAAATGGTCAAACGCGTTTTTTTTTGCCATGCTCACATATTGATTCGAAAAATTACGAAAATTGGAATCTAGTAATAACTTTACATCACGGACCCAACAAAAGTGGTTTCGTCGAAATCCGAGGTCGTTTGCAAAATTCCCATTTTTAAGGGCCTGGATTCCATAGCGACTATTCAGAATTTTCAACTGGACATATCTTTTGATTCCCGCTATGAAATTTTGATTTTTCAGATTCGTTGGAAAGATATTATCAATTAGATCCTAATGTTTTTGGTTTCACTAAAATCCGGATTGTTTTGCACCCGGTACATTCAATTGAAGTTTGAAATCAAATTATCGAACTACCGCGCCATTTTCAATTCCATTTATAATTATATATAATTATTTATATTCTAACGACGAAGTATATAATATATACGTTCTAATTATATTCAAATTAAATTTCTCGCCGATATTATTTAAAATAATTCATTTTAAATAACCAAAATTCGCTAAAATTGCCAAAATAAAAATTTTAAACTGGCCCAGATTTTCGGGTTATTACAATCTCCCCCACTTAAAACTTTTCGTCCCCGAAAAGGAACAAAGTCGAAAGTGGTTTGATCAATCAACTCTACGCTCGATCTGGCTTCCATTCTCCAACTTTTCAGTTTCTGAGAATTTTCAAATTCTTCAAAAATTTGGCTAACACCCTAAATTTTCGAAAAATTTCGCCATAACCTCCCCTGCACCGGGAGCATCTGGAAATTTCAAATAGCTTCCCCGGTCCTTCAGATCTCAAAAAAAAAAAAAAAAAAAAAAAGCCAAGCGGCTAGCCAATAGGCTCATAAAATCATCATCACCCAAACAAAACAGTAAATTATGTAGTAAACATGTACCTATTTGTCGGGCAAACAAATTTTATTCTCTGCTCTAGCCTCCTTGCTATGACCTGTTCAATATAATTATATGTATATGCAAGCAAATGCGACTAATTTTCAATAAAATTCAATATTTGATCAAATTGGCTAAATGGCTAAGAATTAGCAAACAATTAAACAAACAACACAAACATCAATCGATTAGTTGATTAGCATTTGAAATTTATAACTTTGATACATAGTCAAAAATCAGATTTTTGATGCCAAACCACAACAATAGGCCCTATCTAATTTTGGTTCTCACACCAGTCTATAGGAAATATAGAAATCTCACTTTCGTCGCTCGAAAATAAATACTGGCGATGGTGCCCCGTCACCAGAATTATCCCCGGGCAACTAGAGTATGATCCTATAACTATCCAATACATTGAAACTTCGAATACACGTTTGCAAGACGTATATGCAAAATCTTTATATATCGGATTGTCCCGATCAATATAGAGTAAATAATCAAATACGAATAGTTGATTTAAATTTTCAAAACAAAATGGGTTTTCATTTTTATTTTAAAAAAAATTTACTCTTCACACTCGTTCTAGGATACTACTGATCCCATCTCTAACGAGTCATTCTCATTGGATATTACTAATCCAATATCTGATGAATTCTTTCGTACGGTTCAAATGTGTCTTGTTCTCTGCTTTGTAAACCAAAGCTCTGATACCAAATGTGATGGCCATGAATTTCGCTCGATCTGAATCAGTCGTTAAACCGATTTAGGCCGTTCGAAACCCCTGATCGTTTGAGAACAGGACAAAACAGAACGCAGACGGAAGAACATTTCATTGTATATTACAACAATGCATCAAATTACAAGAATATACAGAGTATAAATGAATAAATATTACACAGAAATATCAGAGATTTAGATTACATTTAAATACATCGCAGCGGAAAATAATACGATACACAACTGAAGGAGATATACGGATACAAAGCTTTCCGGATATCGTTCCAGCTGTAACCCAGGATCCTGTGAATATAAATCTGCAAAACCAAAACTACTAGCTGCCCGTGTGGAAAATAGGGGCACCCAGAGTTTAGGTTAAAACAATAAACTCCAGGTCAGTCATGTGACTGGTGTGAGAACTAAAACAGTTATTAATCTTTATTTTTAAAGTTAGGTAAATCAAGGGACCACGCCGCATAACACGGAACGGGTTTCCTCCCAAGAACACCAGTGCTTAAAACAACAGCGCAATGCTAATCAAAGAAAAATGAAGCTATTATAAGACCCAGGTCCCATCACACAATGCAACACAAGCCGGAGGATAGGGTTTTTACCTTATAATAGCCAAGAATGCTTGATACGTTTAAAACAAATCATTTGATACTTTTATAAGTGCATATTGTATAAAATATCTTCAAATCATAAGTATCAATCATAGACGGCATAAGTGCCCCATCCCACTATGTCGCCATACTAGGCTCTACAAATAAAGCCGGAATACACGTATTGGAAATTGGATTTCCATCATGGTGGCTCCTGATTCAAAAGATCGATCGCGTAATGCAATTCACCACGGCTTACGTCCCAACAAGAGAACACCGTCTGCATCCGCACATTTGGGACCAGAGTACCACCGCGGCTTACGTCCTAGCGAGAGAAAACACCGCTTACTCTATATATCCCTGAGCACTAGGCTCATCTCGGTCGACCGAATCCACGACACCACTAAGGTGCCCATCCACGAAAAAGCATACTGATCAAACCATCAGTTTACCACCATACCGGGGTGTGAGGCTCGCGGATCAACGCTATACACAAAGCCATGCTATATCAGCTGCGCTTTGATCATCAACCACCAAACTTTGCTTTTCAACAAAAGTCTGGATCACTGAATCTCAGCATGCCACACTATCAATCCATATCGTACCACTGATTTCTGCCAATATATAACCTCTGAGCTCATGTGTCTCAGAGAAGGGCGTTAAGCAAGAGAATAAATTCTCCGCCGCCAAACAGATATATATTTAGCAGAGATCAACAAATACAATATAAAGGAATACAATGTCAGACACACCATCCATTTACAAGTCCGTTCTGGGTCTGAACAAAACCGGAGGCACTTTCCTCGAATATCCATCCATCTCCAAGTACGTCTGGACGACCACCAACTATTTCCATCCTCTTGGGTGTACATCCCAATCAGGATCGTCAGTAATTATCCGAACGATGTGAAAACTTCCGGTCTTTAACCACCGTCTTCATCTTCGACATATCGTCGAATCGGTTATTCAGAATGGGTATAAACCCGGCCTTCCCGAACAACCCGCGTATATTAAAAACGAATGTTACACAAGCACAGCATACGCCTCATTCCAATTCAGTAGCTACTAACCGTAAATCAACAAGAGAACAATTTCCCAAATATTAACCCCGAAGGCCGAAACCAACATCAGATCAATACCCAGGAAACCATTCTTCTTAGCTAACCTACAGCTAGTTTCTAAATTTCACTTCTTAGGGAAAGGTTCCCATTAATTTTATCCAAGATAAATTCTTTAAAATTTATCCTTTGATCTTCCTTTGGATGTCATTTCAAACCAAATTATGGTTTTCCAAACTAGTCGAGATTAGCGAACCACACCGAAGTAATTATTTATTTTATTTCCCAATCCCAACCTATTCATCCCATGAAGCAAAACTGGTAATACTCCATATCTAACACCACGGTGTTATCGGTAAAATTAATTACCATTTCACGTTCAAATCTAATTAAAGATTTAACTATCGCTTTGGAGCAAAACTGGTGATACTCCATTCTCGCTCATTTTCTAAAGTTGATAATTTAAATTATCAATTCCCCATTTCAATCTAATTGCAGATTCATTAAAACTCCTTTTACTGGGTTAAAGAACTAGGTGTTATTTAAAACACAGTTCACGACAAACCCAAATCACATTCTATTTATTATCGGGTTAAAGAACTAGTGTTATTTAAAACACAGTTCACGATAAACCCATGAATCAATTCTGGTTTAATTTAATTCAAATATATTAGGAATTCCGATTATTTAAAACCCCTTTTTAAATCTCATTTATTTATTTAAAAACAAACCGGGTTTTAAATTTAGTTCAAACTAGTTCGTTTTGATAAAAATCTATTTTTATCTTTTCAAATATGGAGTTTTTCATCCCAAATTTTCCCAAATCATTTCTAATGATTTTACACAAATTATTGATATTATTAATAATTTTATTAAGGCCCGTACAGTCGATTTCCAACAACGGCCATCGAACTGCACTTACAGCGACCTTTTTCAAATTTGATTTGGACGTATCTCCAAATCCAACCGTTAGATTTCAAATTTCTAATATTCGTTAGAAAGCTCTTTTCGATACGAACCCAACGGTTCCGGTTTTAGGAGAATCCGACGGTCGAATCTCCCGTAATGCCCGTTTGAAATAAATGGTCGAAATTCACGAACTGCCGCGGCGCGGCGCGTTCTATTCAGGCCATTTATATTATATATATAATATATATAATATATATTTCGTCGATTTCTATTTAAAACGAATTTTATAAATAGTTTTGAATTCGTTTCAAAAACAATTTCAACTTCCATTTCAATTCAAATCAAAATTGAATTCTTCTTTATAAATTCGTTTTAAAATTCATTTCTATTCAATTCAAATTTCATTTCAATTTGAATTCATTTCAATTCGGTTTCAATTCAATTTGAATTCGTTTTCAATTCAATTCAAAGTCGTTTTCTATTCGATTCAATTCAAATTGGTTTTCTATTCGATTCAAATCAAATTGGTTTTCTATTCGAATCAAATTCGTTATATATTCCATTGAAATCAAATTCGTTATATATTCAAATCAAATCAAATTCGTTTTCTATTCAAATCAAATTCGTTATCTATTCAATTCATTTCGAAATTGTTTTCAATTCAATTCATTTCGAAATCGTTTTCAATTCAATTCATTTCGAAATCATTTTCAATTCAATTCATTTCGAAATCGTTTTCAATTCAATTCATTTCGAAATCGTTTTATATTCAATTCATTTCGAAATGAATAAAAACGATATAAATATCGTTCACGTCAAAATGGCGTCAATCTAATCAACACGGCTTCATATATTTCTATTTTCAAATATTCTATTTCAAATAATTCTTTTTCAAATATTTCCTTTTCAAATATTTCTATTTCAAATATTTCTATTATTAAAATATTTCGTTCAACACATGACTAATCTCAACGGATGAGTACAGTCAACACATGAACCTTTATTTTATATTGATAAAGATGTAGATTTTATTATTAAAATATTTCGTTCAACACATGACTAATCTCAACGGATGAGTACAGTCAACACATGAACCTTTATTTTATATTGATAAAGATGTAAATTTTATTATTAAAATATTTTGTTCAACACATGACTAATCTCAACGGATGAGTACAGTCAACACATGAACCTTTATTTTATATTGATAAAGATGTAAATTTTATTATTAAAATATTTCGTTCAACACATGACTAATCTCAACGGATGAGTACAGTCAACACATGAACCTTTATTTTATAATATTGTTAAAGATGTAAATTTTATTATTAAAATATTTCGTTCAACACATGACTAATCTCAACGGATGAGTACAGTCAACACATGAACCTTTATATTATAATATTCTTTATTTTCTAAATTGGAATGAGGCCCAATCAATCACCATATAATGTTAATTATATGGATTTTCATACAACACATGTATATAATAGCATTGAAAAATAATCAACCATCAACCAAAGTGCACTACACTGTATAAGCATCAAATATAGATATCTAACGCTTATAACAGCCTGTCAATCAATCGATCTACATATTTAATCAATCAGGATGAGTGAACTTCAAATTTCATCCCAACACCCGTGTGGGGTTTCAAACAATCAAACACAGATTTTATTTGTGCAGTTGGGCGATGTGTAAAATTTATCGTCCCAATCAATGTCCTTCAAATAGGTGTACATAAACAAACCGTCCGGTTTGTAAATGAATATTTTATTTTATTCACTTCACGTTAAAAATTATATTTTTAACGACAAAACATTTTATTTCAACATATGAATTTCTATTCAATTCATTTATTCTATAAAATGATATTGTTATTTTTCTAACTTATTTTAGAAAATTTCGGCGGCATAACGGCACGATACTAGAAACGGGACGAGGCCTAGCCTTATCCCCAGTCTAGTGAAGGCCCACGCCATTCACACATCAATCAAATCCATTCATTTCACCAAACAATTCAATTTCAATCAAATAATCTAACTAATTTTTGAAATCAAACAAACAAGTCCATGGTCTGTGGACGATTGTGTCGGGTGCTACTAAGCACCGTCTGCATCCTAGTATATATATATAACTAGAAAAAGAAATTGAAAGGTGAGAAATTCTCACAGATAGCTACCCTAGCCCCACGGCACTTCATTGATAGAAATCTTCATCGCTATCGCATCTTCGTCATCTTCGTTGCCCGTAGCCACTACATATATAAAAATCACACATTTTTACTTTGCTATTCAATATATAAAAAATTGAATTTTTACTATGCTATCTAATATATAAAAATCGAATTTTTACTATGATGTCATATAGATAAAAATTCCATTTCAAAAATATAGATTTCGCCTTTTCAAAAATATCATTATAAAAATCACATTTTTATTTTTCTACACATATAAAGATGATATTTCTAATTCTCTACATAAACAAAATTCATATTTCTACCACTTCCATATAGTAGAGATTATATTTTTAATACTATAAAAATATAAACATCATATTTTTCTCCTTCGTTATATATATACAATAAAAATCAAATTTTTATTTCGTTACATATATAAAGATGATATTTTTACTATCTATATCATATAAAAATCGTATTTTTATCCTATCTATATTAGAAAAATTATATTTTGACAACGCTATTTTTAAAACAAAGAATATATTTTTAACTTGTTACTTTAGCCAAAAAGAATATATTTTTAACTTCTCCATAATATAAAAATTATATTTTTATTTTTGCAAACAAGTAAAAAACATATTTTTAATACTCCACACACATAAAATTATATTTTTCTCTAATTAAAAATTCGATTTTTATCCAACTAAGAATCATATTTTTCTTTGACTAAAAACTATATTTCTATTTGACTAAAAACTATATTTTTATCCAATTCAAAACCAAAGCTTTTTGGATGTTAAAAATCCAACCTTTATCTAAATAAATAAAAAAAATATAAACTTTCTTACATAAAAATTTCAGACTTTATCATACATAAAAATTTCAGATTATATTATATATAAATATTTCAGATTTTATTATTTATAAATATATAAAAAAAGAATATATAAAGGCTCACATCGATTGGATGAAGGGTCGGAGTTGCGCGCGAAGGCGGAGGGGAAGATGGCGCTGCGTCAGAGGGGGCTCTTCGCTCGAGGCCAGCAGTGGTGGGTCGATGGAGCGTCGAGTGGCGTTTGGGGTTGCTGAGTTTGGGAATTGGGGTCGCGGGTTCAGGAGGCGAGAGGGGTTGGTAGCGGAGGAGGATCGGAGGTTGGAAGGGGGTGGCGGCGAACGATGGCCGGTGGTGGCCAGGAGGGAGAGCGCGATTTTTCTTTGTTGACCGTGGATTGAAGTTTAGGGTTATGACCCCTGTTTGACTTGTTTATATACTTATTTATTTTAATTATTTTATTTTCAAAAATACCATTTTTCTGATACGATCACCAAATAAAACCCAACGACTGTCTCCCTTAGCTAACTACCCCCATTCCGAACACAATGAGATATGTATCGTTAGCCAGTTTTATCGTTTCGACTAGTTTTGATTTAAATTACGATATAAATCTTTATATATTCAATTTAAACGCACATTTCAATTTACCGGGGTCACATACTATCTCGAAAAATTCCAGAAAAATATTTTCTAACTTCGTATTGATGATACGGTCCTAACAAAACTAGTTTCATCGAATTCTGAGACCGTTTGAAAAATGGCCAATTTCCAGTCGATTAAAATCCACTGAAAATGGTCAAACCCGTTTTCTTTTGCCATGCTCAAATATTGATTCGAAAAATTACGAAAATTGGAATCTAGTTATAACTTTACATCACGGACCCAACAAAAGTGGTTTCGTCAAAATCCGAGGTCGTTTGCAAAATTCCCATTTTTAAGGGCCTGAATTCTATAGCGACTATTCAGAATTTTCAACTGGACATATCTTTTGATTCCCGCTATGAAATTTTGATTTTTCAGATTCGTTGGAAAGATATTATCAATTAGATCCTAATGTTTTTGGTTTCACTAAAATCCGGATTGTTTTGCACCCGGTACATTCAATTGAAGTTTGGAATCGAATTATCGAACTACCGCGCCATTTTCAATTCCATTTATAATTATATATAATTATTTATATTCTAACGACGACGTATATAATATATACGTTCTAATTATATTCAAATTAAATTTCTCGCCGATATTATTTAAAATAACTCATTTTAAATAACCAAAATTCGCTAAAATTGCCAAAATAAAAATTTCAAACTGGCCCAGATTTTCGGGTTATTACATAGAGTTAGTAGTGACTACTAGATAATAAAGGGCAAGTAGGTATTTAGATTCTGTTGCTAATTTTTGTAACAACCCGGAAAATACGAGCCAATTTAAAATTTTTAAATTGGTCATTTCAAAGGGATTTGAACAATTGAAATAGAAAATTTCAATAAAATAGTGAATTAGAAATAGTGAGTCAGTTTGAAAATTTGAATTCAAACTTTGACTGACTGTGCAGGGCGGAAAATATAACGGATTTTAGCGAAACCAAAAATATTTAAATCTGTTAGTGAATACCTTTCTAATGAATCTGAAAAATCGAAGTTTTATAACGGGAATCAAAAGTTATGGCCGATTGAATTTTCAGAAAGGTCGCTATATAAAATATATAGCCCTGGAAAATTGATATTTTGCAAACGACCTCGGAATTCGACGAAACCACTTTTGTTGGGTTCGGGATGTCAAATTATTGCTAGGTTTCAAATTTCATAATTTTTGAAGCTAGTATGTGAGCGTGGCAAAAGAAAATGTGTTTGGTCAATTTCTGTTAAATTGGATCGACCAAAAAATGACCATTTTTCAAACGATCTCAAAATTCGATGAAACTAGTTTTGTAGGGACCGTAGCGTCAAGACATAGCTAGAATTATTTTTCTAGAATTTTTTGAATCAGTTTGTGGCCCTGGCAAATTGAAATGTACGTTCAAAGTTAAAATTAAATGTTTTATACATTAATTTGAAAAATAACTGACTGTAATAGTCGAATTGGCCAACGAAACATATCCCATTGTGTCCGGGATGGGGGTATTTAGCTAGGGACGACAGTCGTTGGGTTTGAATTGGTGTCTGTGTGGAGAAACAGAATTTTAAAATATAATAAAACCACGGGCCAACAGAAAATTCCTTTCATTATTTTAAAAAATAAAAAAAACGCGAAAACCCCTTTTTTCTTCTTCGATCGACGACGGAAATCGTCCAACCTTCCCTCCCAAATCGCCGCCGCCTCAGCCCCCTATCGCCGCCTACACCACCACCAGTCGACGCCGCCGCCTCTCCTCTTCCAATCCGACCTACCCTCGTCACCTCCCTCCTCACCATCGACGAGAACGAGGCCCAGGAAGTCCGACACTTCCCAGCGCCGCCCCGATCACCACCGACCACCGAGCCACCCCAAACAGCCACCGACCGACTCCCCTCTCCTCCCTCTTCCACGTCAGCACCTCCGATCATCCCCTCGTGCCTCGGTTTTCGCGAAAACCGCAACCCTAGTTTTGAACCATCGTGAAAGGTGAGTTCTTTTTTATGTTTGTACTTTGAAAAATCATATCATTATGGTGTGTTGACGAAATTCGATGAAACAGAAAACATCGGGACCGCAAGGAAGCTCTCTACCACATAGAAGAGACCACGGATTTTTCTGAGTCATCTACGATTTTTAGCACTCCGAAAACCAATGTGAGAAATCTAAATTAAATGAATTTGAATGGAAAATGTCGTGTATAAATTATATGATCGAAATATAAATTACATACGTGTTGTATACCTCATGTACATGCGATGTGTAAGCTATATAAGCGAAGTATGAATTATACATGCATAGAATAATTGATATATGTGTTGAAATTCAAGTGAATTATAGAAATTATAATATATATATCTATATATATACTCCTCTCGTCCACAAACCATGGACGATATTTATTGTTGTGAATTGGTATGAAATATTGGCTGAAAAATGCGAATGGTTGAATAATTGTTTGTGGTTGATATTGCTTGGTTGTGGTTGAAAAATACTCATTGGTGATTGAAATGAATTGGAAATAATTGTGGAAATAAAAATAAAACATGCCACCTGCGTGCGAATTAGATGCATGAATCCCTATTGTTAAAAACCGCGAGGTTTTAAGGTAGAGCGAGGAGCCGTACTAGGGACGGTGCCGGTTTTAACTACCCTGCCGTTATGTTGCCGAAATTTTGAATAATATCCACGTGTTAGAATTATTTTCATATGTTGAAATTATTTTCATGCGTTGAAATTAACATCATATGTTGAAACTATATCCATGTGTGGAAATGTCCATGTGTTGAAAAGTGATGTGTGAAAATTAAATTCATTTGTGAATGAATGAAGTGTCTAAACAATAAAAATCACCTTTTTATAATATATATGAAGTATGTAAAATATTCACTATATATATATATAAATAGTTTCAACAATAAAAATTTCATCTTTCTTATATGAACAACATATATAAAATATCCATGTGTGGAGGTGCTCATGAGTTGAGAAGTGTGTGTTTTGGAAAAGTTCATGTGTTGAATAAAAAGATCGAACAATAAAAATTACATTTTTATTGAAACTATGAAGTGTTAAAAACATTCGTGTGTTGAATAAATATTTTGAATGATAAAAATATCGCTTTTATCATATATGTGATATGCTAAGGATATGCGAGCGTTGAAATAAATATTTGTGAATGAAATATTATTTTTAACGTGCATAGGAACTAAATAAAATAGTCATGTATTGAAATATATTTTAGTTCGCCGAAATTATCATCTTTGAAATGTGAAGTGTTAAAAATAGCCACTTGTTCAAATAAATATGCATGAGTTGAAATATACATTAATTAGCTAATGATATGATTTTTGCCTATGCATGCAACATTAGAATGAATGGTGTTTTTAAACCAAAGTAAATCAAATATGTAGTTGAATGGAAAATGATAAGTGATGAGAATTGCATATATGTACATGCATATTTATTGAACAGGTTATAGCAAAGGGGCTAGAGAAGAGGAATAAAATTTTGTGCCCGACAAATAGGTACACATTTACTGTTTTGTTTGGGTGATGATTTTATGAGCCTATTGGCTTTTTCTTTTTCTTTTTGACATGAGACGCCCGTGTGGCTATTTGGGAATTTTCCCAGCCCCTCCCGTACAAAGGAGGTTACGGCGAAATTTTCCAAAATTTAAAGGCGTTAGTGAAATATTTGAAGTAAAAACGATATAGGAATTTTTGAATGAACTATATTTATATAAATATATAAATATAAATAAAACTAAAACGAAACGTGGCCGTGCAGTTCATGTTTTGAAACCGTGATTTCAAACGACGAGTGCGGGAAATCCGACCATTGGATTTTCCCGAAACCGCAACCGTTGGGTTCGCCTTGGAAATATCTTTCCAACGGCACCAAATTTGTGAAGATCCGACTGTTGGATTGTCTAGAATGTTTAATTCAAATCTGAAGAAAAACAGCGCCAGAAACGATTATATTTATATATATATATAATTAAATTAAATCGAATAACGACGCTGCAGTTCGTAAATTGAAATCGTAACTTCAAATGGCTAGTGTGGAGGATCTGACCGTCGGATTTTCCCAAAACTGAAACCGTTGGATTCGTTTTGAAATGATCTTTCTAATGATGTAAAATTTGTGAAGATCCAACGGTTAAATTTTCAGATATGTGTAAAATAAATATAGTGAAAAACAGCGCCAGTGCATCGGCACGACCTGAAACGTCGTTTAATTAAAAATGGCCATTTTAAATAAATAAAAATGGCGATATATCGTTATAAAATACCATAGACGATATACAGTGGAAATAAACCAATTTTGTTGTGTTTGCTTGATATGTGATGGTTGAATGTATTTAACATGAAAATTATAACTAAAGAACTGAAATGTGAATGTTGAATAGTCCAACCATGTGATTAATTGATTTGAAAATCTAAATATACGTGGGTTATTTGAAAAGGCTGAGTTCATCTCATTTCAAATAATCGATCGACGTTGAGAAGTCGAAGAGTCGAAGATGGTTGAAGACCGACGATCTTCACATTGGATGGATGGGCGCTACTGATGCTCGTGATTGGAGTAGCTACCGTGAAGGAGCTGAAGTAGTAGCCGCCCAAACATACTGTTGATTGTACGGATATGCGAGGAATTGGTGCCTCCGGTTTCGTTCAGACCTAGAACGGACTTGTAAATGGACTGTGTGTCTGACATTGGATTTTATTCTGTGCTGATTGATCTCTGTTAAATATATATCTGTTTGGCGGCGGAGAATTTATTCTCTTGCTTAACGCCCTTCTCTGAGACGTACGAGCTCAAAGGTTATGTATTGATAGAAATCAGTCGCATGGAGTGGATTGCTTGTGTGGCACGCCTAAGTGGCATATGATCAAGGCTTCTGTTGCAAAGCAAAGTCTTGTGGTTGATGATCAAAGCATGGTCTGTGTGACATAGCTTTGTGTATAATGTGGATTCACGAGCCTCACACCCCGGTATGAGGCAAAAACGGGAGACGGACCGCTGGGAGAGCACGACGTTTCTTTCTGGCTAAGGTGGTGTCAGTGACCTACCAGCCCTGACATTATATATACTTTTCACCTGTGTGGTTGTTGGAATGCGAGGCGCCTCGATTATAGGTCTGTAAGGACCGGGAAACGTGTGTTCAGGAATAACTAATCCTTAAAAGTAAGAGAGGACCGGCCCAGCCGATTCCAAGGATCATAGTGGGGTCCTGAGACATTTGGTAGAGTCTCTCGAATGGAGAGGAGCTTGTCCCTTGCCCCGACTCATGAAGGAATCCAATTTCCAATACGAAATATGCGGACGTGCTTGTATTACAAGTATGGCGACATAGTAGATGGTAGTTATGCCGCCTCGGATTGATATTTATGATTGAATTTGCTTTTGAAACATATATGCACTAGTAATAATATTAAACACTTTTGTTTTATGCGTATGAAGCATTTTTGGCCATTATAAGGTAAAACTCTATCCTCCGGCTTGCGTTGCATTGTGTGATGGGACCTGAGTCTTATAATGGCTTCATTTTATAAAAAAGCATTGCGATGATTTAATCATTTACTTTATTTCATGCACTAGCACTCATTGGAGTAAACCCGTTCCACGAAAGTGGCGTGGTCCTTTGATTTGCCTTATTATTGTTGTTAATAAGTTAAGTAGATTTCTCATACCAGTTCCATGACTGACTCGTAGTTTGTTTCACCTTGCAAACTCGGGTGCCCTCATTTTCACATGGGCAGCCTAGTTACAGGTATCTGGCGCACTTTTGGCTCATGGCGAGGCTTGACTACACTGTGTTGACTTTGACTCTTTCCGCCATTTTAGTATATGTATTATGATTCTGCCATTGGCGATGTAGACTGATATTTATTTTGTGTACTCTTTATGTATGATTCCGCCTCTGGCGATGGTGACTGATTATGTATATTATGCACTAAGTTGTATCCTGCACTGTGCTCTCTGAGGTGATGATATCTATATGATTCCGCTGTCATATGTGTGTAAATTATTCCATTTTCTGTTTATGCTATTATCTGTGATCTACTAATGATGATTGATGTGTTATATTCCAATGATTATCCTTAACACCGTGTCACGGGGTTTTGGGATCGTCACAATTTTCATGTTAGGGTTAAAACCCGTTACTGCATTTCTGTTTGGATCGTTCCATTATTTTGTTCTTGTTGGGAAGTTAGGGTAACACCTAAACCTGTAGTGGATCCAATAGTTTGGACTTTTCTGTCTGAGGGGGACATAGTCCTGAGATTCTTGGCCCTTAGTAGTAGTTGTGTAGGGTGTCTGCTCTCCTATTTTAGTTGAAAGACTAGAAGGCTTATTTAAATTTAAACTAAAATCAAATGATTAAATAAACTAAGGAAAGAGAAATGGTACAACTAAAATGAAAACAGAAAATTCAGAAAAGCAACAAAAATGGAAAATCATGAGAAAAGACGGATAAGAATAAAAATTTCCAAGATAAGGTGAAAAGAAAACCAGTAACAAAGAAAAATTTTCTTATGTGGGCGGTGCTTGGATAGAAAAATAGGGAATCTTTATGGAATAGTTACATCAAATCCAAGTACAGTTAGAATAAAAGTTGAAAAAGAAAAACGGAAGATGCGAAATTTTCCGTTTTCTACCTTTTTATAACATAAGAAATCGAATTTAGAAATTAGATTTTTTCTGAAATTCGAAAAATAAAGTTGATTAGTAGGATTTTGGATGTAACAGTTGGATGAACTACGCTTTTACTCCATAAGAGTGTGGGAAAACTTGGATGAAAATATATTTTGATTTTCAAAATATTGCATTCATGTAAAACTGCCAGTATATTTAGGATGTGAGCATCATGTTTTTTTTTTATTTTACAAAAAGGATATTTTTGAAAAATTTGCATACACATAGGAGGTACCGCTTAGGCATACATGCATTATTATGTTGTACTTCACTTTGCACAAATGCACAATGGTTGCAAAAAAGTTGGATGCACATATGATGGATGAATATTATACGAGTGGTTAATTGATCTTACCTTTATCAAATTTCGGGGACGAAATTTCCTAAGAGTGGGAGAATGTAACACCCCGCATTTTTAACTTAAGATAATAAAATAAGAATAACCGAATTAAATATTCAGAATTAAGTGAAATGTATTGCACCATTACGTTCGTCTTGAAATTGTGGCCAAGATAGACACTTGGTTTGCGTAAGTCGGACACTGTATGAAGAAGTTATTAAGGTTTGAAGTTTGTATACGCGTAGAAAGAATATATATATATATATATATATGTATATGTATGTATGTATGTAATAGGTTCAGAAATTCAAAAATCGGTTCAAAATTCGAATTTTTGGATGGCAGCAGATTTCCAACCAGGGGTGTTGACTCCCTAAGGGAGGTGTCGACCCCTAGGTCGACCCCTTAAGGGGAGGGTCGACCCATGGGTTGACCCCCTAAGGGGGGTCGACCCCCCCGCGACAGATTTTGCCAAATTAGGGTTTTTTGAGACGTGGACGTTTCTGATGGTTTTTAATCAAATCTGAGGCTCCTAGTTTCTCCGATACACTTATAAATAAATCTGTAGAGCTAACTCTAAACCTCATATTTTTGAGGCTACGCTGAAGCTTTGCTGTTTTCCCTCTTCCTTCCTTAATCTATTCGGAAAATTTAGGTTATTAGTTTAGGTAAATTTCTGAATCTAAATCTGGAGGAAAGGAACATATGCTTGTAAATGGGTGTTCAGATCTCTTAACGGAGTAAGGTAACTTTCTAGATCTGATCTATTAAAATTCCTTCCTCTTCTTTCCTTTCTTTTTTAACAAAAATAATCAATCCATGGTCGTTAAGTTTTGAATCTGATTAAGGGAAAAACCATGGATGCTAAAACTAGACCAGATCCAGAAATAGGAAAGCGTACGAGGTGAGTGAGTTTAAGCTATAGCCTTTAGATAATAATACGTTATCGTTTAACATTCCCTTTTTTTACTAATTATGAAATTGCTAGATTAATTATAAATTATTGTTGTAACAAGTTGAGATATTAATATGAATAATTCATGTGTTGAATCAGTTAAATTATTGGAATGATTACATGCTGAAAACAAACTTGTTAGAAAATGGGTAATGGCTACTGTTGTTATAATCACATGATTCACTTGTGGTATATTATTGAGTAAATGACATGTTTAACATGTTGGATTTGAATAATTACCCGATTAAATATTTACATGTCAAAATAGAATTAAACACATGTTAAAAAGGACATGCGACAAAATAGAGGCATAATTTGATTACATGTAAATTAGATTACAGTAAACATATGAAAACGACAATATGTCTAAAATTTACATGAAATAGGAATAATGGTTAAAGAACGAACATGCCTAGATTCACAGTAATTTGACACTGTAATGCTATTAGGCACGAGGTTAGATTGCACTTGTGATAGAAGTCTTCCTAGAACCGGCCGACATATCCAGCATTCACAAGTGGTAAATCTAATGTGAGGGGTCTAAGTGCATAATTAAAACATGCAATGGTACTAAGACACAAGGTTAAGTCAACTTGTGGTAGAAGTCTGCGCGGACCCGCCCGACAAATCCAGCTTCCACAGGTGTAGGCTTAATCTGAGAGGCCTAGTGCATATATATATATATATATATACAAATAGATATAAATATATGTATATAGCAAGATGTGAATAAATGGCAATGATAATTAAATGTCTAACTCAGAAAATAAGAAAGGAAGGGATGTAATGGATTGAGTTAGTGCGATGCGAAGGAAAAGTGATGTATTTCCCTAAATGATCTATTTCTGAGAACGTGGTTACAAGTAAGCCACAGTAAATAAAGTAACAAAAAGGAAAGAAATTACCTGCCACCACGGATTTAGATGGGAATACGTTATGAAAATAAATCACTGATTCCTTCTATAAATCAAACTGATAAGGTGCATGAAGTGTTTTCCTTAATAAAATAAGGAACATATATTACAGTGAATGAAGAATTATAAGTTACAACAGTAAATGATTTAAACAGAGAATGATAATCACCTATTATAAATAAATAACATTAATGAAAATGTTGTATAATATGTAGACTTGTCCAAGGGACAAGTGAAGATTATAACTTAGGTTATAATAAACTAGTAAGGAAATGTTATAACTGGTGAAATAAGAAAAGGGACAATTAACTATAAATTAAGTAATCAGCAAATGGGGAAAAACCTAAAACCAATTGAGAAAAGGGGGGAAATTTGTGAAATATAAGAAGTTGTACTTAATTATAAATTAAGTAATCTGTAAATTTGGAAGTCCGAAACTCGCTGATAAGAATAACATGTTCAGACTTGTCCCAGCGTCAAGAGGAAATTATAACATAGGTTATAATAAATGGGTAGAGAAACTTATTAATGGACCTTAGTTAAGAGAACTAAGTTAATAAGTAAGAAACGATAAGTTGTAGCGATGGTGTAAATTGAATTTATGATTAAATGAGAAGGAATAAGGAAAACTTATAAAATGAAATAATTTATATTTAATCATAAATGGTAAGTGACATGTTAATTAGAAAACATGTGAATTGAGATATACTTAATAATATATTAAGCAGAACATGTTATTGTAACCATAAAATCAAACTAGAATATAAAGGGATTGTGGATTACAGACCTTGGACCACAATATAGAGAATCACATGTTGTGGGCTTATTAATAAATTTAAACGGGTTAAGTTATATTACTTAAATTAATAAGCAAGAGGAAATTGGTAACTTGATTAAGAATTCAATATGAATGAGAATAACCAATTTAAATGGAAACCTGATGAGGTAAGGGAAGCGCGTGAAAGACTGTTTAGACATAGGGTCTAACAACATATTAAAGTGAGGCGCTTGGACCAGTCTGCACGTTTGAGGGTGAATAACCCAACGGGGTAGATCATTGTGGTGTTATAAGGCATGAGGGGAACACACATTTATCTGATTATTCTATCAGCTCTGAAGGATTATAAGGGGAAGCACAGGGCTTCTTGAGATACGTAAGGCGCTCCTAGTAGTCCTCTGTGCGGTGATAGATGTTTAGGCTATGCTCGAAGAGGTTGGGTCTGAGCTTAACTACTAGGTGGGCGGGCCTTGACTCTAAAAGTAGCTATGCAGTCAGAATGCTGTGATGCAGTGACACCAGGGTGATCCGGCGGTCACCTCAATGGGGAGGCGAAGGGTCACGACCAACAAGGATAGTAGATCATCGAATATCCGTCATTGGCAGCCAGTGGGATGCGAAAAGACTATAGCTAAAACCGATAGACCATTCATCTTTCACTATCGGGGTACGGTGGTTGAGGGAAGACGCCAAATGGATGTTTAGATTGTTTTTTTAGGGACAGTCGTTTAGCTCTTGTAGTCTTTACTAGTTGAGGGAGGAGCCGAGGTGGGGCCATAGCCACCATGAAAACAGACCCTAGGAATATCTGTATATAGAGTCTCTTAAAGACGGGCCTGTACGAATATGGAAAAGCTCCCGATCGAGTTCTGTGTTTCTTGTATCGCCCTGCTACGGAACTTGGTGCACATTAGAGGACGTGCAGTTAAGGCATTAAGCTACAATTGACGATACGTATATGGGACAGTCTAGATACATGCATGTCGGCTCTGGGTGGTGTATCGTAGACTTGAGGGCATTACTCCGGTATGAAATCTGATTCGATCGACGATGGAAGTCTGTACGCTTACGTAGCGTAGTAATGGCAGATATATGCGAACATAACATTGTTATGTAGAGATCTGTACGTCACTCTGGCATAGGATGAGGGACTGCGTTCATTTCTATGGCATTACGATAGAGACCGTGCGAGTGGGGTACCATGGGGTGTACCTCAATATTAAGGGGTAGCTACATATATACTATTTTAGGTTAATCCACAAGAAAGTAAATGGTTACGACGTGTGTGTAAGCCTTGAGTGTTGTTAACCAAAGTAACCTAATAAATAAGAAAATATGATTGAACGGAATATGTAGTGTTATCCAAAGTGTATAATTTAAATCCGGTCATTAGAACTTGTGTTCTGACCCCCTCCTCATAACATACTCGCAGGTTAGATTTGTGGCAGAGATATGATAGCCTTGGGTACTGGTTAGGCAGTACTATCAATACGGTAAGGCTATATTTTGATTATATTATATTTTATCCATTCCGATGTGAGATGTTTTCTGAGCTCTGACATATTTTATGTCGCTGCCTTTTCTGCAGGATACCAGAGCACAACAACTTAAGTTTCAATAGATTGGAATTTTGAAAAATAATCGGTTTGTCGGAAATCGGGTTGTTCCAATTTGGGCATGTCCATTCGTTCAATTTTTTTACTGTAATCTATATTTTTCATGTCAACATATTAAGCTCATTTTATGTCATAAGTTCTTCCTAACATATAATTCATCTCAAAGTAACATGCGATCGTCAAATCATGTACTCAATCTAATTTAACATGTAATTATTCCCATTTGTACAATAAAGGGTTCAAGTACATAATTGTCACAAGCTAACATGTAATTATAACAACAGTAATCGCTACACGTATTTTTAACAAGTTTACATTTCAATAGGTGAACATTTAAGAACATAAAACGTTTCAAAATATTAATTTTCCAACATATTCATATTAATATTTCAATATGTCATAGTAGCATTTCGACACTTTTAATCATTCTAGCTGTAACACCCCGTATGTTGAATAACTTGTAATAATATAAATCAGGGCAGAAATAAATTTTAAAATCTGAATCAGGGGAAACCGGCTATGTCATTGCGTTCGACTCGGAAAAATACGCGAAATAGAGTCCGAGTTTTCGAAAATCGGAGTCCGTATGACCCAGTTAAGGCCCAACGAAGTCTTCAGAAAATTCAAATTTCGAAAAACAGATTTCAAATGCAGAAATGGGGCTAGGCGGGAAAATTCCCGCCTGCACCAGGTCGACCCCCCATGTCGACTGGGGAGTCGACACACATGGGGGCGTGTCGACTGTAGTGTCGACACCCCTGTCGACACAGGTGGCTCGGCCAGTTTGGCTGGGTGCACTGTTTTGGCTTTTGGGCTGTGCTTGGTGGCTTGTGGCGAGATCTGATGACTCTAAACTATCCTAGGGTTAATCCTATGGCCTAAAACACTTAACTAATCTATAAATACACCCTAAGACTACCCTAATCCATACTAAAAATAGATACAATGCCATCATGCCGTCAAAATGCAACTTGAAGGAGCCTCCATCAAATTAAAGAGGAAGATAGCTTCTCAAATCAACTTCTAATCAACTCTAGCAACTAAATCTTCTTCATAGGAGTGCTAATCAACAAGTTGTGAGTTTCTATGCCTTTAGCAAGCAATTGCTAAACTAATTATGATAGGATATAATGAGGTTATGGTTGTGTATGTGGATCAATGCAAGTTATGTTATCATATGCTATGTGTTCATGATGTTAGTTATGCAAGTTTTATGCCATATGTTCATGATGCTAGTTATGCAAGTTGTATGCTATATGTTCATGATGCAAGTTATGCAAGATTGATGCTATGTGCCCATGAAGCTAGTTATGCAAGTTGGGTGTAATTTATACTATATGTTCATGATGCTAGTTATGCAAATCACTATGATAAACATTGATCCATTATGACACCATGTTATGCAAGTTTGGTGTTTGATTATATGCAAGTTCATTTATGACATGTTATGCGAGTTTGGTGTTTGATTATATGCAAGTTCATATATGACATGTTATGCAAGTTTGGTGTTTGATTATATGCAAGTTCATATATGACATGTTATGCAAGTTTGGTGTTTGATTACATGCAAGTAACATGTGCAAGTTTACACCTTTGTATGATATGCATACATATGCAAGTTAACCCCTTTGTATGTCATACATACATATGCAAGTTTACCCCTTTGTATGACATAAGTAACTATGCAAGTTACCCTCTTTATGACATATGTGATTCATGCAAGTTTGGGTTGGTTATCTATGCTAGTTGAGTTTGATGCTATGGTCATATATGCAAGTTGACACCTTTAAAACCCATGTTGATGCTAATGTTATGCTAAGTAGAACCCATTGTATTTGTGATGAATCTTCCCTTTTAAGTATGTCATGTTAGCGAATTACGTGGGGAACGATGTGGTTAATATTCATGTTAATAAAATGGTGTGAAGTTGGTATGATTATGCATACCATAAAGTGGATGGACATAATTGAGTCAATTATGTACATCGTTAAATTTGTAATTAATTAGGGATAATTAATACAAATTATGGGGGTGATTAATTAGGTGTAATTAATCGACTAAGACACGAGGTTGGACCCTTTTGTAGCATAAGACTGCCCGGAACCGACCGGCAAATCCAGCGGCTACAAATGATTGGCCCAATGTGAGAGGTCTTAGGCATAAACTAAATACGTGACAAGTGTAAAGACACGAGGTTAGACTCTGTTATAGCGTAAGGATGCCCGGAACCGACCGGCAAATCCAGCTGCCATAAAAGACAGTCTAATGTGAGAGGTCTTTACAAAGGTTATGTTCTTAATCAATTAAGAAACACTTAACCATATAAGCATGTAGTGGGGCATGAGGGGTTAAGTGGGTGCCTTGGGTGGCATGTGGAAAACAAGTAAGTGCCTTGGGTGGCATGTGGAAATCTAGTGGGTTGCCTTGGGTGGCAATATAAAATACGATTAGAATACTTAACCAAGTGGAAACATGTAATTAAACATGATTAAAGGGTTAAGTGGGATGCACTAGAAAAAGGGACCAGCTTAGGTGGGTAGCTTGTGGGAGGCCATTTCAACCAGTAACCCATATGTATCTTATTGGGCTCGACCCATGTCGAGGACGGGACACGCGTACTGGGCTTGACTATAAGAGGCCAAAACGGGTTAGCGGTGGCAACGCAAGTCCAACGGGTTTCATATGCGTGTGTGGACCCGGGCTGGTAGGTAAGACGTTGTTGCATCGTGTAGGTATAAGCCGTGCACCGTTGATTGTATCGGGTTGCCACTTTGGGGAGTGATACACCCCACTGTGGGGCCAGCACGAGTATCTACGGTAGGGAGCCGATCGCTTGGGGAGTAGTGGGTACACCTAGTGGAGATAGGGGCAAACGACACCTATGTAGTCAGTTAGGGGTACACGAAACTACTAGTTAAATTTTCTAAGTCCTTGGGTGGGATCAACCTTTAAGTAGGAATGACTGGTGTGGTGCAGTGTAGTAATTACCCTTGGGTGGGTAGATGCGTCTTTACCGATATCTTAGTTCATCCAATGTGTAGTTGGCTGCTTAGTGTAGTCATTTATCCCCAGTCATTACCGTACCAAGTTTATATCATACCCTAATTACTTTAATGATTGTATTGTTAAAGTTATAGGGCTCACTCAGACTTATGTCTGACCCCGTTGTTTTTATATTTTCCCCCTCAGGTCCTCAGGTTGGGCCCAGCACTAGTGGGCTTTGATCAGATTTCTTTATCTATCTTTTGGAGCTTGGACCGTTGATGTAAAGCCTAGCTTATCTTTTCTATTATGGCTATTAGTTATGTAGTGGGATTATGTACTTATGTTTTTATCAGGATGGATATTTAGTACTTGACTCTTGTTTTATGGTTTTGTAACCAAACATGTTTACCTTCTGCTGCAATGCAATGATGTTTTAGTTAACAAGTATTATTTATATCTGTCTTGTTGTAATTTTTCTGTTCTATATTCACTTAAAATACTCCACCGAAGTTAAGGCATTCCCATAGTGAGTGACCTTAGCGGGTGTGGGGTGTTACACGTAGTATCAGAGCTGAAGGTTACCAGAAAAGATAAAACTTTTAGAAAAACTATTTTTCTAAAAACATTTTTGGAAGAAGTATTTTCAAAAACATGTCTTTTGAGAGAAAAGTTTTTGAAAGAAAAGCATAATCCCCAATAGCCATATCTTTATCTTTCGAATTCTCCGTTTTGAATCTTTCCTTTTTCGTTTCAGCATGGCTGAAGATCTTAACTTTCCGGAGGGTGTAGCGATACCAGTATGGTATAGGAGGTTGATGGAGGCTAGGGCCGCCACTGCAGGTCCAGCAAATGTTCCTCCACCAACAGTAGCACCCGATCTTCCTCCCCCTCCTCCTCCTCGAGCGGATACTTTTGCTAAGACTTGCAAGGAATTTAAGGCTATGGGAGGGAAACCTTTTCAAGGATCAGAAACTTTTGCGGAAGCTAGGGATTGGCTTAAGGAGGTGGAAGAGTTGATAGATATCTTTGAGATGGAAGAAGGAAAGTAAGTCAAGTTAGCTGCTTGGTTAATGAAGGGAGAGGCCTCGTTCTGGTGGGAGGTCACTAATGGAGAGCGCCCTGTTGACTCTTGGGCGGATTTCAGACAAAGGTTTGTGGCAAAGTTTCTCTTAAGGGCGGAAGAAAATCTGTATATGGAAAGGTTCTTGACTCTAAAGCAAGGAAACCTATCAGTGAAGGAATATGTCAAGAAGTTTAATCAGTTGGCAAGGTTTGGCATAGACATGGTAAATACACCGAAAAAGAAGGCTTTGAGGTTCGTTAAGGGCTTGAATGAACCGATGCATGGATTGGCTATGACTCACATCCCTATGGGGACCACCTTTGAGAAGCTAGTAGACATGGCACTTATGCATGAGGAAGAGAAGGGTCCCAATGCTAATAAGGCACCCGAGAAGAAAGGAGATCAGAAGAGACCTCAACAGCAACAGCAAAACAAGGGTGGGAAAGGCAACGGTGGCAAGGGAAAGAAGAAGTGTTTCAATTGCGGGACACCAGGCCACCTAAGCAAAGATTGTCGGAAGAAGAAGAAGACTGGCTGCTTCCACTGTGGCGAAGCAGGGCATCTAGTGAAAGACTGCCCTAAGAAGGGGCAGAGGACGGGATCTACCTCAGGAGGACAGGTGCAAGCTCTTATGGCACCAGGTCAGGCAAGGGGGCAAGTTCAGGCTCTCGCGGTTCCACCGATTCAGGAAAGAGGTAGAACTATTTCCGTTGAAAGTCTGGTTTTTCTGTTTGATCATCCTGTCCGTACTTTATTTGACTCTGGCGCATCGCATTCGTTTATCTCATCATCATTAGTTGAGTCACTGCACTTAGACACCAGTCTAGTAGATGATCCCTTGGTTGTTTCAAACCCAATTGGGGGCTCCACTTATTTGTCCATGATATGTTTGGGTTTGAAGATTTCTATACTTAGCGTTGAGTTTAGATGTGATGCTTTTGTTTTGGGCTTCACGGGCTATGGGTTGATTTTGGGCATGGACTGGTTATCCAGTAATGGTGTCGTTCTTGATTGCGAAAGGAGAGTTGTTAGGCTCATGTCCCGCTTGGGGAACACTCTCGAGATCTCTTGTAATCCTATGGATTCTGTTATACTAAGTTATCTTGAATCGCTTGACGCTTCGGTCGAGAGTTTGCGATCTGTTAGAGTGGTCCGGGAATACTCAGATGTGTTTGAGGAGGTGAAGGGCTTACCTCCGAAGCGGGAGATAGACTTCCGAATATATCTGGTGGACAATGCTAAGCCAGTATCTTTGCCAGTGCGCCACATGGCTCCTCGTGAGAGGAGGGAACTCCATAAGCAAGTAGGGGAGTTGCTTGAGAAGGGGTTCATAAGACGAAGTATATCGGAGTGGGGTGCTCCAATAGTTTTTGCCACGAAGGCAGATGGGTCCCTCATACTTTGTGTAGACTATAGAGAACTCAACAAGCTCACAAAGAAGAATAGACACCCATTGCCGAGGATTGATGATCTCTTTGATCAGTTGGTTGGCGCCTCAGTGTTTTCACAGTTGGACTTAGCCATGGGGTTTCATCAGTTGAGAGTGGCTGAGGATAGCATAGACAAGACTGCCTTTAGGACTCCGGATGGTTTCCATGAGTGGCTGGTGATGCCCTTTGGTTTGAAGAACTCCCCTACATACTTTGTTGATTTGATGAGTAGGGTGTTCAGGGAGTACCTTAATAAGTTCGTGGTGGTCTTTGTGGATGACATCTTAGTCTTTTCTAAGAGTGAAGAAGAGCATGCCCTACATCTTAGGGAAGTGTTGGAGACTCTTCGAGCGCATAGCCTTAAGGCTAAATTCTCTAAATGTCACTTTTGGAGGAAGGAAGTGCGGTTCTTAGGGCACGTGGTCTCTAAGGAAGGGATAGCTGTGGATCCCGCGAAGGTAGTGTCCATCCAAGATTGGAAGGTTCCGAAGAATGCTACCGAGGTGAGGAGTTTCTTGGGGTTGGCTGGCTACTATAGGAAGTTTACCAAGGACTTTGCGAAGATATCAGCCCCATTAACTCGCTTGACGAAGAAGAATCTAGTCTTCACATGGGACGTAGATTGTGATGATGCGTTCCAACGGTTAAAGAGAGCTTTAACCACAGCTCCAGTCTTAGTGTTGCCAGATGGGATTAAGCCATTTGTTGTCTATACCGATGCTTGTGGGATAGGACTAGGCGCAGTCTTAATGCAAGAGGGAAGGGTAATAGCCTATGGGGGAAGGCAGTTGAGAGTGCATGAGAAAAATTACCCTACTCATGATCTAGAGTTGGCCGCTATTGTTTTTGCGCTTAATACTTGGCGCCATTATCTTCTTGGCGAGAGGTTCGAATTGTTCACTGACCACAAATCATTGAAGTACTTGTTTTCTCAGAAGGATTTGAACTTAAGACAGCAAAGGTGGATGGAGTTCTTAGCATCCTATGATTTCGAGATAGCGTATACCCCTGGCTAGGGTAACGTGGTGGTAGAAGCCTTAAGAGAAAACGGTTGTCCTTGAGTCCGTTGTTCGTGGAACGGCGAAGCTTGGAATTTATCTCGATGTTTGATTTCAGACCTTCCGTTGACTTTGTACCCGGTTTGCTAGCATCCTTAGAGGCCAGACCTACTCTTTTGGGACGGATTGGCGAGGCATAGAGGGACGACCCACAGTTGGTTGAGTTAGTAGAGAAGCTCATAAGGGGGGAGTCGTCCAGCCATTTGAGTAGGTACACCCTAGATGATAAGGGGTGGTTGCGTAGAGATGGTAGACTTTGTGTACCGCAAGATGGGGGTTTGAGGAAGGCTATACTAGATGATGCACATCGTTCAAAGATGACCATTCATCCTGGTGGGGACAAGATGTACCAAGACATGAAGCTAGTTTTCTTTTGGGCCGGTATGAAGAAAGATGTGGCCGAGTATGTCGCTAGATGCTTGGTGTGCCAACAAGTGAAAGCGGAGCAAAAGAAACCCGGTGGGTTGCTTCACCCATTGGAGGTTCCGCAATGGAAGTGGGATAGCGTCTCGATGGATTTTATTGATGGGTTACCGAGATCAAGGAAGGGTAATACGGGAATTTGGGTTGTGGTAGACAGACTTACTAAGAGCGCCCATTTCATACCCGTGAAGAGTAAGAGGACTGCTCCATGGCTAGATTCAGTTTACCTTCGAGAGATAGTTCGGTTGCATGGTGTACCTTCTAGCATAGTGAGTGATCGAGGTCCTATCTTCACTAGCGAGTTTTGGAAGAGTTTGCAAGAGGCGGTAGGGACTCAGTTGTGTTTGAGCACCGCATATCATCCTCAGACGGACGGCCAGACCGAGAGGGTGAATCGTGTTCTGGAAGACCTTTTGAGGCTTTGTATCTTAGATTTTGGAGGTACATGGGAAGAGCATCTTCCATTAGTGGAGTTCGCATATAATAACAGCTTTCAATCTAGTATTGGCATGGCTCCTTTCGAAGCTCTTTATGGAAGGCCTTGTCGATCACCTAAATGTTAGTGGGAATCTACGGATAAGATCTTGCTTGGGCCTGATATGGTTAGAGAGACTTCGGAAAAGATTGATTTGATTCGAAGAAGGATGAAAGCGGCGCAAGATAGGTAGAAATCTTACGCGGATAAGAGGAGGACGGATCTTGAGTTTGATGTTGGGAACATGGTCTTTGTCAAAGTATCTCCATTACGGAATGTTGTTCGCTTTGGGTCTATTGGGAAGTTAGCACCAAAGTTTGTAGGACCATTTCCTATTAAGGAAAGGATTGGACGGATGGCATATAGAGTGGATTTGCCCAAGAGACTTAGTTGGGTACATGACGTATTCCATGTGTCACATTTGAGGAAGTGCCTACATGAGACCGCAGAGGTGGTAGAGCCGAGCTTGCTTAGAGAAGTGGAGGTAGAGCGTGATGCGACTAATCGATGAGCTCCTACCCGCATCCTTGGGTCAGAGATTAGGAAGTTGAGAAACAGAGAGGTTCCACTAGTCAAAGTGCAATGGGGAGAGGATGAGAGCAATGCTACTTGGGAGACAGAAGCGAAGATGCGTTCACTGTACCCATTCCTTTTTGAGGGTATGTCTTTTAACTTCTCCTTTATCGTTTGTCTAGTACTTATCTTATCTTTAGTATGTCCTCTCATTAGTACCTTTGACCTTTAGATAGGGTAAAACTATGGTTGAAACATGTGTTTGAAACATGTTATGGTTGATGGATGCATGTGGATGCAAGTGGTTGCTAGTGGTTGCTCGTGGATGCATATACACACACTTTAGACACTAGATCGGCTCAGTCACTTCATATTGCATATTGCATATAATTGTGTGTAGGTAGCTATATTAATGGATGTATAATGGTTGTGTTATCATATGGATGATGCATTGTGGTGTATGGTTGTGCACACATGTAGAAATAGTATGTGTCGATAGGGTTCTTTCGCATACATATTGGATGCATGGCACTATCATGGTTTGCATTAAGGAGGTCAACTGAATCAGTAGACCGCCTGATTTTGCATTAGACAGGGAACATATACACACACTTTTTGCATATGTTCATACAGCATTAGAAACTTTAAGGATAATGGATGCCAGTGTTTGATGGTTTAGTAGATGATTGTTTGGTTGGTAGGATACGTTCTTCTTGACTTAGAGATTTCGGGGACGAAATCCTTTAAGTAGGGAAGAATGTAACACCACGTATGTTGAATAACTTGTAATAATATAAATCAGGACAGAAATAAATTTTAAAATCTGAATCAGGGGAAACGGGCTATGCCATTGTGTTCGTCTCAGAAAAATACGCGAAATAGAGTCCGAGTTTTCGAAAATCGGAGTTCGTATGACCCAGTTAAGGCCCAACGAAGTCTTCAGAAAATTCAAATTTCGAAAAACAGATTTCAAATGCAGAAATGGGGCTAGGCGGGAAAATTCCCGCCTGCACCAGGTCGACCCCCGTGTCGACTGGGGAGTCGAAACACATGGGGGCGTGTCGACTGTAGTGTCGACACCCCTGTCGACACAGGTGGCTCGGCCAGTTTGGATGGGTGCACTGTTTTGGCTTTTGGGCTGTGCTTGGTGGCTTGTGACGAGATCTGATGGCTCTAAACTATCCTAAGGTTAATCCTATGGCCTAAAACACTTAACTAATCTATAAATACACCCTAAGACTACCCTAATCCATACTAAAAATAGATACATTGCCATCATGCCGTCAAAATGCAACTTGAAGGTGCCTCCATCAAATTAAAGAGGAAGATAGCTTCTCCAATCAACTTCTAATCAACTCTAGCAACTAAATCTTCTTCATAGGAGTGCTAATCAACAAGTTGTGAGTTTCTATGCCTTTAGCAAGCAATTGCTAAACTAATTATGATAGGATATAATGAGGTTATGGTTGTGTATGTGGATCAATGCAAGTTATGTTATCATATGTTATGTGTTCATGATGTTAGTTATGCAAGTTTTATGCCATATGTTCATGATGCTAGTTATGCAAGTTGTATGCTATATGTTCATGATGCAAGTTATGCAAGATTAATGCTATGTGCCCATGAAGCTAGTTATGCAAGTTGGGTGTAATTTATGCTATATGTTCATGATGCTAGTTATGCAAATCACTATGATAAACATTGATCCATTATGACACCATGTTATGCAAGTTTGGTGTTTGATTATATGCAAGTTCATTTATGACATGTTATGCGAGTTTGGTGTTTGATTATATGCAAGTTCATATATGACATGTTATGCAAGTTTGGTGTTTGATTATATGCAAGTTCATATATGACATGTTATGCAAGTTTGGTGTTTGATTACATGCAAGTAACATGTGCAAGTTTACACCTTTGTATGATATGCATACATATGCAAGTTAACCCCTTTGTATGTCATACATACATATGCAAGTTTACCCCTTTGTATGACATAAGTAACTATGCAAGTTACCCTCTTTATGACATATGTGATTCATGCAAGTTTGGGTTGGTTACCTATGCTAGTTGAGTTTGATGCTATGGTCATATATGCAAGTTGACACCTTTAAAACCCATGTTGATGCTAATGTTATGCTAAGTAGAACCCATTGTATTTGTGATGAATCTTCCCTTTTAAGTATGTCTTGTTAGCGAATTACGTGGGGAACGATGTGGTTAATATTCATGTTAATAAAATGGTGTGAAGTTGGTATGATTATGCATACCATAAAGTGGATGGACATAATTGAGTCAATTATGTACATCGTTAAATTTGTAATTAATTAGGGATAATTAATACAAATTATGGGGGTGATTAATTAGGTGTAATTAATCGACTAAGACACGAGGTTGGACCCTTTTGTAGCATAAGACTGCCCGGAACCGACCGGCAAATCCAGCGGCTACAAATGATTGGCCCAATGTGAGAGGTCTTAGGCATAAACTAAATACGTGACAAGTGTAAAGACACGAGGTTAGACTCTGTTATAGCGTAAGGATGCCCGGAACCGACCGGCAAATCCAGCTGCCATAAAAGACAGTCTAATGTGAGAGGTCTTTACAAAGGTTATGTTCTTAATCAATTAAGAAACACTTAACCATATAAGCATGTAGTGGGGCATGAGGGGTTAAGTGGGTGCCTTGGGTGGCATGTGGAAAACAAGTAAGTGCCTTGGGTGGCATGTGGAAATCTAGTGGGTTGCCTTGGGTGGCAATATAAAATACGATTAGAATACTTAACCAAGTGGAAACATGTAATTAAACATGATTAAAGGGTTAAGTGGGATGCACTAGAAAAAGGGACCAGCTTAGGTGGGTAGCTTGTGGGAGGCCATTTCAACCAGTAACCCATATGTATCTTATTGGGCTCGACCCATGTCGAGGACGGGACACGCGTACTGGGCTTGACTATAAGAGGCCAAAACGGGTTAGCGGTGGCAACGCAAGTCCAACGGGTTTCATATGCGTGTGTGGACCCGGGCTGGTAGGTAAGACGTTGTTGCATCGTGTAGGTATAAGCCGTGCACCGTTGATTGTATCGGGTTGCCACTTTGGGGAGTGATACACCCCACTGTGGGGCCAGCACGGGTATCTACGGTAGGGAGCCGATCGCTTGGGGAGTAGTGGGTACACCTAGTCGAGATAGGGGCAGACGACACCTATGTAGTCATCTAGGGGTACACGAAACTACTAGTTAAATTTTCTAAGTCCTTGGGTGGGATCAACCTTTAAGCAGGAATGACTGGTGTGGTGCAGTGTAGTAATTACCCTTGGGTGGGTAGATGCGTCTTTACCGATATCTTAGTTCATCCTATGTGTAGTTGGCTGCTTAGTGTAGTCATTTATCCCCAGTCATTACCGTACCAATTTTGTTTCATTCCCTAATTACTTTAGTGATTGTATTGTTAAAGTTATAGGGCTCACTCAGACTTATGTCTGACCCCCATTGTTTTTATCTTTTTCCCCCTCAGGTCCTCAGGTTGGGCCCAGCACTAGTGGGCTTTGATCAGATTTCTTTATCTATCTTTTGGAGCTTGGACCGTTGATGTAAAGCCCAGCTTATCTTTTCTATTATGGCTATTAGTTATGTAGTGGGATTATGTACTTATGTTTTTATCAGGATGGATATTTAGTACTTGACTCTTGTTTTATGGTTTTGTAACCAAACATGTTTACCTTCTGCTGCAATGCAATGATGTTTTAGTTAACAAGTATTATTTATATATGTCTTGTTGTAATTTTTCTGTTCTATATTCACTTAAAATACTCCACCGAAGTTAAGGCATTCCCATAGTGAGTGACCTTAGCGGCTGTGGGGTGTTACACTAGCAGATTTAAATTGCATATTAACTGGGAATGTTAAACGATAATATACCCTTATATAAAATGATATAACTTAAATCCACTCACCTAATTTGCTTTCCAAATCATGAATTTGGTTTAGATCTAGTATTCCATGGTCTTCCTAACTGAATTTAGAATCTAGCAACCATGGATCCACAATTCTTACTAAAAGAAAAAGGGAAGAAAGAGGAGAAAATTGAAATAGGCCAGATCTAAGAAATTACCTTGCTTCGAATATGATTCTAAAACACCTTCTTATTAATATCCATTATTTTCCTCCAGATCTTGATTTCGAATTTTCCTAAACTAATTATCTTATTTTTCTGAAGAGATTTGAGGAGGAAGAAGAATGATAGAGCTTAAACGTTATCTCAGAGAATATGAGATTTAGGCTAGTCTATGCTAGCCTATTTATATGTGTTCAGGATCTTATCGTACACGCAGCGCTGAGTCAGTATTGAACGTCAATAAGAAAAAAGTCCAGATTCATCAATGATTCTGGCTGGATCTGGGGGGTGTTGACCCCAGTGTCGACCCCTCTACGGGGGTGTAGATCCCCCTGTGGGTCTCACGAGCTGTTTTGACACATAAGTTTTAATTTCGAATGTTTGAATTTATGGAATTTATTTAACTATAATATTTACATGTAATCTTCTTATATGTATACAAATCTTGTAATGATCATTTTACGTGTATATATATAGGCATAACCTTTATTTCTGTTTCAAAATATAAACGGTGTTGTACCGTTACTTGAATCTTACCATATTCTTTGATAGCAACCTTATTTTCAATTTTATCTCTTGTGTATATATATATATATATATCTGCACATATATACATATATATTCTCATATATGATATATACATATATTTTCTTTACTTCCTTATATGTATACTTTTCCTTATATGTGCGTTTATACATATTTTCTCTTATGAACATGTGTTAATTTTAGCCGTTCCCTTAAAACAAAAATATGACGTCGGTGGGAATCGAACT
Organism: Allium sativum; assembly: GCA_030737875.1. Classification (NCBI taxonomy): domain Eukaryota; kingdom Viridiplantae; phylum Streptophyta; class Magnoliopsida; order Asparagales; family Amaryllidaceae; genus Allium; species Allium sativum. The sequence goes on from JASFAX010002588.1 coordinate 33,930, forward strand.
CTGTACCTCTTGTATGCGAGCCACATGCTCTAACCAACTGGACTTCTAAGGCCATTGTTAACAAGGCTTGGAACGATGGTAATTATTGTTCTCTTCTTACTTCTCTTTTTCATGTTTGTTACAATATTTCTTTTAACCTATTGCATGAATCGTTTTCTTTTATTTCTCTTTTATTATTAATGCATAATATTTGTAAATCGGTGCATGCAACATATTTACACCGCATACAACGAATCATTTCTTTCTTTTAATGCATGCATTACATTTTTATTTACATTAATCTTTTTCCTCTTTTTCAGTGCATGTATTTATTACATGCAATTATATATTATCATTATTATATTTTTCTTTTAAAAGTTTATGTCTATGCATATGTATACACATATGCATTATTTTATTATTTGATTGTTACAAAATGCGGGGTGTTACATTCTCCCACCCTTAGAAAATTTCGTCCCCGAAATTTGATAGGGGTGAAAATCAATTAACCCCTCGCATAATATACATCCATCATGTGTGCATCCAATTTTTACAAACATTGTGCACTTGTGCGAAGTAAATACAACATAATAATACATGTATGCCTAAGTGGCACCTCTTATGTGTATGCAAGTTTTTCAAAAACCTTTTAAAATATGATGCTCACATCCTAAATATACTGGCAGTTTTACATGAATGCAATATTTTGAAAATCAAAAATGCTTTTTCATCCAAATTTTCCCACACTCTTACTGAGAAAGAGCATGGTTCATCAAATTTTTGCGTCCAAAATCCTACCAAGCAACATTATTTTTCAAATTTCAGAAAAATCTAATCTTCTAAATTTGATTTCTTATGTTACAAAAAGGTGGAAAACGGAAAACTTCACATCTTCCATTTTTCTTTTTCGACCTTTTTCCAACCGTACTTGGAATTCATGAAACTATTTATAAAGATTCGCCTATTTTCCTATCCAAGCACAACTCACATAAGAAAATATTCACTGTTACAGCTTTTCTTTTTCATCTTTTCTTGGAAATTTTTAGTCTCATTCATCTTTTCTCAGAATTTGTCAAGTTTGTCGCTTTAGTAAATTTGTTGTTTCCTTTTTATTTTTACCATTTCTCTTTTCTTAGCTTATTTAATCATCTGATCTAAGTTTAATATCAAATAAGCCTTCAACTAAAACAGGAAAACAGACACTTTACACAGCTACTACAAAGGGCCAAGAATCTCGAGACTATGTCCCCTCAAACAACAAGCTTGAATCACGGGATCAATGACCGGTTTAGTGGTTACCCTAACTACCCAACAAGAACAAAATAACAGAACGATCCCAACAGAAATGCAATAACGGGTTGTACCCCTAACATGAAAATTAGCAACAAGATCTAAGTACTTACTTTCCCTTTACTATCTAGTAGTCACCACTAGTCCTAGGTGTGTACCAACAATTATTTCAAGCAACACCCTAGGCTTTTCAATGCTTACGCATTCTACGGTACTTACCATTATTCCAAGATAATTCTCGCTATTTACATTATAGCCTCAAAACTTTTCCCGTCTTCCCTAGGCACTATTCCTTACCCACTCCATACTTTTAAAACACGGTTTGGCCCTTTTCATTTCACTTTTCTTTCAAAAGTTAAAAGTATCAAAATTTTATTTTCCTCATCAAAACTTACCTTTGCCAAACCATAAAAACATGTCATCTTAAAAAAATGTAAATCATTTTTTTTTCAAATAAAAAAAACTGGAGTAGATAAGGACAGTTATTTCTCAAACAGGTTTATAACTTGTTCTTGCTTATAAGGTCAGTTCAGTCCCTTACTGTAACGTCCCGCACTTTTGCAGGTTTGAATTTGAATATTTAAATCGGTTTAAATATTTAATTCGTAATATAAATGGATTTATATATTAATTAAAACGAAGTTGAATGTAATAAAATATATATTAATTATAATCGAGCTCTGAACGACGCTGCAGTTCGAAATTTAACGTTCTGAACTTCAATTGAGTGTACCGAACTCGTTTTGAATCAGAATCCTTCGAAAACGAGAAATTTAGAAATCTGTTGAACTGTATCATTCTAACAGAAGTGAAAAATAAAGATTTCGGCGTACAGACTGCAAGATATATCCAAATCAAATATTCGAAAAGTCGCTGTAAAATGGTTTATCGACCGTAACAGGTTATTTGAATATAACTTGATATCGGGTGCAAATCGGGATAAGGTTCTTTTGAGGCACAGCGATAATTTAATTTTTAGAATTTTACTATAATTTTTAATTAATTAAATATGCAACTTTTTATTTGGAGTATTGTGCACCCTGTATCGGTATTTCGGGATTTCAAAATACGAGTCAAACTACCGGTATTATTATATTTTTGGGACCGTGACACCTCGTTGAGCACGACTGTACTCTTATATCTGTCCGTAGCAGTTCGGGTATGAACGAAAACATTTCGTAACGTTGTACACTAAAGATGTAAAACCTTTGTTACGATCTGCTATGTATTTACATTGAAATGAATTGTCAACTAGCAGCCTTCCCCTATCAGTAAGCCTACACTAACCCTTGAGTATGGTACCCCTTAATGCACCCATGCATCTAGAGTTTAGGGTAGCTGTTACAATGTACCAGTGAAACATAGCAAGCCATTTTGTCAATATTAGAATAGGAAAGGTAGTACAATAGACAAGCAGATGTTATACTAGCTGATGCTACACACAGTGAACCCATAAGCTAACAAATGAATAAACACAATATTTTTTTTGGTTTACTTCACTACTAAGTTACTTACTTCCTGAGACATCCCTATCTAATAGTCAATTCCTAGTAGACTACACTAAACCCTACGCCTAAGACCGAATAGAAGCAGGGAACTCATAACCTACGTCCAAACAACCCATACCCTATAAGCTTAAGGGTTAAGCCTTCTCATTCCCTATAAATACACGAGACTTTCATCTCCTCCTCGGGTTCACGAAACCAGAAATTTGCTAAAGTTTTCTATGGCAAATATAAAAGTTAAATACAAAATAGGCTCGATCTTGTCTGTGCGTACTGTAGCGGAGTCTAGAGTCTCGGATCTGGAAGGACGTGAAGAGTTTGAGATGTTTGGTGCAAAAGAAGTCGGTTTGGTCACTGAAAGGCGTGGGTGGTGCTGTGTTTTCAGCGCAAGAGTGGAAGTTAAAAGTAGAAGCTGGCGGAAGCATTGAAGTACGACTATGATGGAGGCCAATCAGCGAATCACTGAGAACAGGAAGTGTGGACATGAGGAGTAAAGGTATGAATTGTTTAGTGATTTTAATACACACGCATGGAGTTTGCAGTAGGATGAATGTATATGCAAGTATAAGCAGACAGTACTGGAATTGAAAGAATACATAGCAGGTGCGTTCATAGTGGTATGGTGGTGTTTGTGTTAAGTGATTTAGCATGATGGGGTTCGCAGCAATATAGGGGAGGAGTTTCAGGAGGAGCGGTTGTTCTCTTTTAGGTGGAAGCAGCGAAAGTTGATAAGAGGGGAGGAGGCCGGGTTGAACTGAAAATAGGAGGCGCCTGCATGGGTTTTAACGCATGCAAGTTGGTTTGAAATATAAGTATAGGAGAGCTTGAAGTCTGTAAAAAAAATCAGTGGGTGTGGAGTTTCAACCCATTTTATTGTGCTGCGTTCAATCAATGTTGGGTTTGACTTGCAAGGTACTGTCGTGATTCTTCCAGGAAAATGCGAGTGGGTGGAGGAGTGGATATGTTAACAGGCGTTTGTATAGGGGTTTCATGTTTAAATATAAGGTGGTGTGGGTTCAAAGAATGCAAGTGCCACGTTAGTGCAGGGTGGCGGGCTCGTGTTGAGTTATATAGGAGCGGTTGTTTTTGTGTAAATATGAGGAGCAAGCTGACTGTGTTGAGAGGTGGACGTTGAGAACAATGGGAGATGGAATGGGATAGTTTGAACATGGAGCAGTGTTTAAGTCTGGCACCAAGTTTTTCAACGTGGGAGTTTATTGTAGGAGCAATATGGGATTAAGGAAGTAGCAACATTATATTGGGCCAGTTCGTTTTCAAACAGGAACAAAATATATGAATAGAATGCTACATGAAGATTAAAAATGGTGCAAATATAACACTGGAGGGCATGCGGCATTCCTGTAACTGAAAGGGAAGAGACACAACTGTTCACATGCAGATTGTTTTTGAATGGGCCGATGTATGAGTGGACTTGGTAATGGGCTTCAGTATTTATTAAAAAAATAAAGAAAGGAAATGAAAGAAATGTCTGTTTCATGAGTAAAAAGGAAGATTGAAGGGAGAAGGAAAATTGGAAATAGAGTGTCGGGTACAGGAGTTGAATCTCGCGGATCAAACATTTGTCGTAAGGATCAGAAGAGAACGGGGAAGAAGCTTCGAAACTAGAACCGAACCATATCGGTCAGGTTGGGACCGCATTGGCGAGTACTACAAGCTTGTGGAATTTGGAATGGTCAGAGCTCGTAAGAATTTTCGACAAATCAAAACGCCCGATGTGAATCGATGGACGCAAACCATTATCTAACGGTTAACGCGCCAAGGTGAGTAAATTAACTCACTCTGATCTTTTTAAAATATTTTAATTATATTTTAATGTTGTTTGAATGTTGTGTGATGGTCGATTCGGTAGATTACAAGTAAATTGGTTGAATACCATATACCGTTACATATGTAGACATCATCGGTTGGACACTGATTCCATCGATTAGAATATCCCCTAGTATATAGTTAGTGTAAATTGTGTTGACAGACATCTGTGGATGCGGAAACCGGTTGGAGGAATTCGACCAGATTCCTTGATAATTTTATGTACTGTTTGTTTTGTATGAACCCGAATTATATGTAAAACCCCATGTGAATATTGATGTTGAACGGAAATTCAACATCTGTTTCGATAAACCAATAAATGATATCAATTTAGAAAGTGATAACAGTCGACCATAAAACCATCGTTTTGTTAAGAAGTTGATTGGCCGTCAGGCAAATCAACGAAGTTAATTATAAAAATTATATTTTTATAATTAAAGTGAAGTTTTGAATTATAATAGAAGTTCTATTATAAACCAGTATTTTAGAGTTCGTTTTTATAAAATAAATAAAAATGATTTGTTGACATTTAAACCAGTTTATAAAGCAGGAGTTATCCGACGATCAAATATTTAAGATAAATAGTTTAGAAATGTTATTAGATGAATTATATGTTGAGAAGTAATTAAAATCGGTTAATGAATTTACTGATGGAAGAAGTTGATTTAATCAACTGTTATCTGGAAAATGGTTATTAGATTAATTGGTCTTTAATTAATCTAATGAAACAGTTTAGGAGTAAATAAATCTAAATTAATAAGATTTAATTCCCTTTTGGTTAAGAAGTTATAAATAGAGCTGTGGGATGGAGAAAACGAAGAGCTTATGTTTAATATAAATAATCATAAACAATAGAGATTTCAAAGTAAGAATATGGTGTTATAAAACCATAGTTAAAATTTAACAAGAAAATACGATTTGTGGTATAAGGGATTAGAATACAGACTTATATTTGTTTTAAGGTAAGAACGTTGTCAATCAAGGTCTGAGAGGTAAATAGAATACCCCAACTTGAACGGCTTCACTATTATCGAAGAACGATAACAGTTTGTAACGGTAAGAGATGTCAAGATTTGCATAAAGGGAATATGACAACGTATTGCAAGTCTGAAACTATAGCAATAAAATAAACGCTTTTGACTAGATTTAAGCGCTACTGTTATATCAAGATTAGTATAAAGGGAATATGGTAGCGTATTACAAGTCTTAGAACTATAGCGATAAAATAAACGCTATTGATTAGGATTTAGCGTGACTGTTATGTCAAGATTGGTTACAAAGGAGAATATTACAGCGTATGACAAGTTTTGAACTGTAGCGATAAATTAACGCTGTCAACCAAACTTAAGCGTGATTTTTATTTATAGCAACACTTCCTAGGAAATGGCAACAGTTTGGTTTGAAATCCACCTATTCTAAAAAGTAACGATGTGTATCCAAAGAAATATAAGAACGAGTTAGAAAGAGATATTGGAAAATTGTTCAAAGTGCAATGACATTATTTCGGTATTCGAAATGTGATTAGAATTAAACCAGTAGGATTTGGAAATCATTTGTAGGAATTATAAATGTTAATAGGATAGGAATCAGTATTTAGTTATAAACTTGACATCGATTTGATAAGAAGTTGACTTAGAAACAGAGTTTACAAAGTGGAATAGAAATATATATAGTATGAAAGAGATTTCGATAAACGAGATAATGGTATTGATTTATTTGATAAAGATGTTCAGATTTCTATAATAAAAATGATATTCACATTTCAAAGTGAATAATGTTTTAAAAGTGAACTTTGGGCCGATTAAAAGGTTAAAATGAAATTGGAAGTATTTTCCAATGCAAATAGGGTAGATTATCCAAGTATAGAAATAAAAAATGTGAAATTACTGGAAATATTTCGAACGTTAGTAACGTATGTTTCGAGAACGTGAAAGAATAAGAGTTTATAATAACTGGAAATGTTTTCCAGGAAGTATGAAAAGGCTAAAATGGGATTTGAGAAATATCTGGCAAGATATGAGAATTCGAATAATAAAGTCGAACGTTAGATAAAAAGTGCCCGTGATTGTGTGATATGGAATGAATGTTATTTTTACTTCGATAGTTAAATAACCGACCATCGAAGTGTTTTGACCATCGTTGTCAATACGGAGAGACCGGCTGGATTTATTATCGGAAAACCACTCCGTATAAGCATAAGCGTTGCGAATTAGACATGCTGAAGAAAATTGAAGACAGAGTAAAACGCAAGGGTCGTCCAGTTCCAGAATGGTATTTTCTGTTTGTCCAGTCCCATGACAACTTGTATGGACGAGTGTCTGATAGAGTATTTCCAACGGTCACGCCGTTGATTTTACGAATATACCAAGTTGGTGGGGAGAATGTAACTTCTATTTATTCTACACCGAGTGTGCATTTGTGTAATCAATGTGTGATTATGGATTTGACGATGTGACATTCAAAGTGAATGGTGATCAGATGTTCTGAAAATAGACGTAGCCTCTAGCCTCACAAGCAGGAATGGCAGAAGTTGGGCTAGGCAACATGGCTAGTTGGGTCATCCCCAAGCAGGGTGTATTGTCACCGATCTAGAGAAAATTCGTATTTATACTTCTTTTTGATTCTATATCTTCGGATGACGGTTGGATGGCCTACAACCATGGTGGCAATATATTCGCGACACTCAAGCTAAATGAGTGAGTGGTCATGTGTGGCCGGGTTGCAAGACGTTCTTGTTGAACCCTGAGTGTATGCCCTCTAGTGTACACTATCCAGAAGGTGCTCCCATACCTTGTCTGTTGAGATCCATTCTCCAATAAGCACCCTGCGGTTTATGATTTTATACTATATATATGTGGGACGTGAGATGCAAGCGTTCTGCTACTTGTATAATTATTTGTTTAGACATTATCATAATATCACTGGTTTTGATATCAAAGAAATTTTTGGGTTATAGTAAGGTTTTCAAAGTTAAACAGTATGGTTGGGATTGACTCACACCAGTCCCATGACTGACCCAGAGTTTATTTTGTTGTGTTTTCCCTAAACTCTTGGGTGCCCAAAATTTGTACGGGCAGTCAAGTGTTTCAGGCTTTACAGATTCACTTGGAGAAGCTCGAAGCAGGAAACTCCACTATTAGTTCTTTAGAGATTAGTTCCGCTGTGATATGATGTATTGTACTCTGATATATGGTATGTACATACAATACAGTTTTGTAATTCAAAATTATACATTTTGTTTATTTCATTTCGCTGTGAGTTTCGGGTTACTCTGATTTTGTTCAGTGTTCTTCTTCTTCTTCTATTCTATTAGTTCTATCTTATCTTTCTCATCCTCTTAATTCTTCTATTAATGTCCTGGAATTTTCGATGCTCGAGAAATTGACAGTGTTTTTATGTTGATTTTCTGGATCGAAAATCCCGTCCATTACAGTTGGTATCAGAGCCGAAGGTTAAGTGATTACCTTGGCTCTGTGGCGTAACTCAATAGAGATGGAGTTAGTAATACTCTAGATTGAGTTGAGAGTATATATATATATGAGCGCGTATTTTTAATTTAATATAAAAATTGTTTTATATTGTGTTGACTGGTCAGTCGAGTAGTTTATGAATTCTGGTCGAAACAGTAGTGCAAACTGGATCGATAGGTGTTTCTAAACTCTTGAACAGAGTAATTCGACACAGTATGTTTTGAAAAGAGGGTAAAATAAAATAATTTTACCCAAAGTATATTTTGATATAAAAAGAGGTATATATCTTGATATTAATATCATATATTGGATATGTGATCATTATTATGATTGAACAGAATTATAATTGAGTTGGTTATATAAGTTACCAATCGAAATATTATATAAGTATGATATGCAAAATCAGATGAGCTGAATCTGAATTTAGAACCAGAATTTGAATTTAAAACTCTAGAAATTTGGAAAAGAGTTGAAATTAAATTTGAATAAAATATAAGGGAATTTTAAAATCCTGGGAGATTTGAAATTTTGTTTTCCAAGTACTGTGAAAGATATTTTGAAGTAATTTAAAAAATAAAGTGATTATAAATAAGTTTTTAAAGCAATATAGTATTGAACTCACTTCGATGACTGGAAAATAAATCCCGATGATGATCGCGACATTATCGGTGTTCATTTTCGAGCTGATAAGTGACGGATTACTACTAAAGATTTTGTTTTGTATTATTTGAGAAACAAGTTGTCAGAAATTCAAATGTTTTGAATTATATATGATTTCAAAGTGATTTTAAACAAATCCCAGGAATTTGAATTCTGAAATAAAAATTTAACTTATGGAGTTAAAATAGTAAAAGTGGAATTTAAACAAAGATTTTAAAATTGGACAGAATTTGGAACGATCCAGAATGGAAATTGAAAAAGGGAAATATTGGAGATTCGAGTTACTAATGAATCGATTCTTGGAGAATAAGAATCGAATTGTGAATTTGGAGATGAAGATTGTAATGACCCGGGATTTTGTCGACTTTGGTTATCGACATAAACACGATGTCGATAACCAAAACATCGAAAAATCCTGGTAATTAGTGAAAGAAATTAGAGGGTGAGGATAGATAAGATAGAAACTTAGAATAGAAGAAGAAGAAGAACACAACATCAGAGTAACGTGAACCTCACAACGGAATGAATAAATATATTTCATAACATAACTTTGAAATACAAATCTGTACTTGAGTATACATATCATTATCAAAGTACAGCACTTACAACACAGCGGAAATAACTATAGCTATATGATTCTGAAGCCTCCTGCTCCACCTCTTCAATGTATCTGTAAATCCCGACTACTTGACTGCCCATACAAGTTTAGGCACCCAATAGTTTAGGGAAAACAACAAAGTAAACTCCGGGTCAGTCATGGAACTGGTATGAGTAAAACAGTTTAAAATAGTTTGAACAAGTAAACGATATCTCATAAGACCACGCCGTATAACGGAAAGGGTTTTTCCCTTATGAGAATCCAAAATATCTTTATATCAAAACCTTTTGATATTATAGTAATGTCTATCAACACAATATAATAATCATCTAGCAGAAATGCATTCATCTCACGTTCTACATATATAGTATACAACTCAAAACCGCAAGCACGTATTGGGTAATGGATTTCCAACTATGACAAGGTATGGAACCACCTTTCGCTAGTGTACCTCTGGAGAGGAATACACTGGGTTCAACAAGAACATCTTGCAACCCGACCACACATGACCGACCACTCATTTCGCTTGAGCGTATCGAATGTATATCACCAACGGTTGGGATCAGCAACCGTTTCCCGAATGGGACGACATCAACAATAGATTTTTAGAAGTAAATGAAACTCTAGATCAGGTGATTATACACCCTACTTTGGTGCGACCGACTTAGCCATGCTGCCTGCCCGATTTCTGTCATTTACCGGATGATGAGGCTAGAAGCTACGCTTATCATCACATCAGATTCACTTTGAATGCCACATCATCAAATCCATCCAATCACCGATCGACGTCCTCAACAATACATTATGTGTTAGCTAAAAGAAGTTTCCTTCCTCGCTTCCACTCTTGGTACGGTTGGAGAAATCAATATACGTGATCATCTGGAAATACTCTTTCAGACATCCGTTCATACAAGTCATCCAGGAATAGGATGAACCGAAGGCACTATTCTGTAAACAGGATAACCCTTGCAAAACTCCGTCTTCAATTTCCTTTGGCATATATGATTCGCAACGCTTATGCCAATACAGAGTGGTTCTTTGGATAAAAATCCAACCGGTCTCTCCATATTAACAACGTTAAAATGGTCAAAACATCGATAGTCTATGATTTAACTATCGAAGAAAAACAGGTGTGCAAACAACGATATTATTTCCAAATGGAAATTTATATCAATCAAACATCATTCAACATTTATCTCTTTATTTCATAAATTTACTTATATCCTGTTTCCCTATATTCAATATTTCTTATTTTCTAAATTTGGAAAATATACGTCATTAACAATGGAAAACATTTCCATTTCTTGTCTTCTTTATTAGAAAACATTTCTGGTTTCTTATTTGGAAAAAATTTCCAAAGCTTCTTCATTGGACTTAGACAGATGTTTAAACAAACATCGCTATGCCAACTCAAACCATTTCCTTTACTGCCGAACCTTAACTATTCCTTAGTTAAAAACAAAACCAATCAAGTTGGGGTAGAACTACCTCTCAGACCTTAACTGAACAACATTTCTAACTTTGAAATAGGCAAAGTTCACTTTATATCCCTTTTACTAACTTCCTTACTTAACCCTCTTCGAATAGCTATATTCGATTGACTCTTTTCACTTAACTCTATTCGATTAACCCTTATCAATTAACTCTATTTGACTAACGCTATTGATTTACTCATTTTAATTAACTCCTTTCGAATAAACTATATTCGATAGCTCCTTTGACTTTCTTCGAATAAACTATATTCGATTAACTCCTTTTACTTTCTCTCTAATCGATTAACTAACATCGATTAACTCCTTTATTCTTTATTCTCTAATCGATTAACTAACATCGATTAACCCCTTTTAACTTTATTCTCTAATCGATTTACTAACATCGATTAACTTCTTTTAACTTTATCTCTAATCGATTAACTAACATCGATTAACTTCTTTTACTTTATTCTCCAATCGATTAACTAACATCGATTAACTTCTTTTACTTTATCTCTAATCGATTAACGAACATCGATTAACTTCTTTTACTTTATTCTCTAATCGATTAACTAACATCAATTAACCCCTTTTACTTTATCTCTAATCGATTAACTAACATCGATTAACTTCTTATACTTTATTCTCTAATCGATTAACTAACATCG